>SJXQ01007559.1:0-28609 GCA_006408695.1 Aepyceros melampus
ATTTAAGTCTGAATTTGGCAATAAGGAGCTCATGATGTGAGCCACAGTCAGCTCCTGGTCTGGTTTTTGCTGACTGTATAGAGCTTCTCCATCTTTGGCTGCAAAGAATATAATCAATCTGATCTCGGTGTTGACCATCTGGTCATGTCCATGTGTAGAGTCTTCTCTTGTGTTGTTGGAAGAGGGTGTTTGCTGTGACCAGTGCATTTTCTTGGCAAAACTCTATTAGTCTTTGCCCGCTTCATTCCACCTTCTAAGGCCAAATTTGCCTGTTACTCCAGGTGTTTCTTGACTTCCTACTTTTGCATTCCAGTCCCCTATAATGAAAAGGACAACTTTTTGGCGTGTTAGTTCTAAAAGGTTTTGTAGGTCTTTGTAGAATTGTTCAACTTCAGCTTCTTCAGCATTACTGGTTGGGCATAGACTTGGATTACCGTGATATTGAATGGTTTGCCTTGGAAACGAACAGAGATCATTCTGTTATTTTTGAGATTGCATCCAAGTACTGCATTTCAGACTCTTTTGTTGACCATGATGGCTACTCCATTTCTTCTGAGGGATTCCTGCCCACAGTAGTAGATATAATGGTCATCTGAGTTAAATTCACCCTTTCCAGTCCATTTTAGTTCGCTGATTCCTAGAATGTCGACGTTCACTCTTGACATCTCCTGTTTGACCACTTCCAATTTGCCTTGATTCATGGACCTGACATTCCAGGTTCCTATGCAATATTGCTCTTTACAACATCGGATCTTGCTTCTATCACCAGTCACATCCACAGCTGGGTTTTGTTGTTGCTTTGGCTCCATCCCTTCAGTCTTTCTGGAGTTAATTCTCCACTGATCTCCAGTAGCATCTTGGGGCAAGAGTAGGTTATAGTTTTTCTATAGTGTTTTGCTGGAATAGAATGGTTATTATCTAAATGCTTTCTGTATTGCCAGGTTGTTCCTTTGGGTACTTTGGCTAGAGAAAACCAAAATACTTGGTGGTTTTCTCAGTCTGTAGCTGTTGGCATTTCTGGCCTGTGAGCTTGTCCTGTACCCAGCATGGGATATGTAAAACCCAGGGAAAACCCAGGGAACTTACTACTGCTTCATTCCTTGGAGCCCAAGTCCCTTAGCCAATCTGTCTGCTCTTCACCTCCTAGAGCACCTTGTGCTTTTTAATATAGAATATCCTGAGCTTTTAGTTTTATTTAGCAGGAGGAATAGGTAAAAATACATCTACTCTGTCTTCCCATAAGCAGAAATCTAGTTGGTTCTTTTGAATGTACTAATTTGACCATATTACTCTGGAGCTTAAAACATCTCAATGGCTCTAATTACCTACAAGATCAAATTTCAAAACCAAAACCATACTGAGGAGGAGAGACTACATCAGATATATCTCCACATTCCCAAAGTTCAGCATGGATCTTATAAGTAATAGTTACTCTGAATGCTTAACGATTAAAGAATTTGGGCTTAAGTTAATGTATTTCCCACACTAATATGTATTCTGCTGAATTATGCACTTTCTCAGAGACTGTTCCAAAGCCAAAAGTATGATGTGCAAATTTGACCATATTACTCTGGAGCTTAAAACATCTCAATGGCTCTAATTACCTACAAGATCAAATTTCAAAACCAAAACCATACTGAGGAGGAGAGACTACATCAGATATATCTCCACATTCCCAAAGTTCAGCATGGATCTTATAAGTAATAGTTACTCTGAATGCTTAACGATTAAAGAATTTGGGCTTAAGTTAATGTATTTCCCACACTAATATGTATTCTGCTGAATTATGCACTTTCTCAGAGACTGTTCCAAAGCCAAAAGTATGATGTGCTTGCATAGACATTTTTGTTCTGAGTCAAAGCTTTCAGACAACTGTCAAAGCCAGAACCACATTTACCTTCTACAGGTAGCCGCCGCCGTATGGCCAGTCGTTCCATTTTCCGCTGTGTCTCTGCCAGACTGAAAAGAACCCCGTATACATACTGACGAGCTGACCGGAACAGGATGGCAGCTGGAGGAAGCTCCATGTTACACTCACTTCAATACATACAGGAATCTTAATCTCACCCTAAAAAGAAAATGGTTCAGGACAAAGGAGAAAATGAGTTACCTCAAAGTTTGGAATTGAGCTGAGAAGAACAAGTAATGAACTGTAGCCTAGCTATTAAATTTTCTACTTTTATTTAGACAAAATTTCAGACTGAAAAGAAGTTGTAAGAGCCCAGCTGAGTATTAGACAGCTTAAAGCTATTCCATTTTTAAAGTCTCTGCTATGATTAACTATAGCTGACTAAATGGGTAAAATTCATCTTAGACATTCTGCTGGGGAATGGATTTGTATGGTAAGGCTAGAGGATGGGAATAGCTCAGGAGAAGTAGAGGGAGAGGTAAAGACCAAGGGTATAATGCCTTTTCTTAGAGTGTGTTCATCCCTAGACCAGACTTTACAAACATGGTACACTGTCTTCTTCAAAATCTTACAATTACCCTCTCCTCTAGGCCTCATTTCCTGCACAGTCCCATCTTTTGCTGGTCTCACCTCACTAGAGACCCTTGACACATGAAGGGCCCTAGTACACTTGGTCTCCTTTGATCTCCTTCCAGATACAAAGATCAGACTTTTCTCTGGTAACCTACATTCCTAGGAAGTCGAAGTACAGTGTGGAGAGCAGGGAGGTGTCGATGTGTTCTCTCACCTTAGTGAGGACATGGTAGATATACGGGTACATAAGACCCCTTCGATGTCTGTGTTCAGCAACCCGCAAGACTTCTGGAGCTACTGGAGGTAAGGGTGGAATGGTGATGTCCATATGGTTCCTTGTAGACATAGACAGCAGAGATGGGATGTGGGGCTCACCATCACCCAGGCTGGCATTTGAAACTCCAGTATCAGTGGGCTCTACCCAAGACCCTCTGTGACTATTTGGATCCTCCCATCCAGGCTGCTGCTGAAGTGTTTCTGTGATGTGACTAAAAAGTTTAAAAAGATAAGTGTGGAAGACAGAAAGGAGGTTAATAAAGATATTTCAACTCAAGATGTCTATTCTGATTACAAGGAACTTATAAACCCTCTAGAAGCCAGGACACTGGTTAGCACTATATCTGATACCATTTCTCTCAGTGGCCATCACTATCTTCCTAGCTTCTTTCTTCAGATATAAACCAAAGCAATCAAAAGTCATGGGCTCCATTCTGAGTCCTTTATACCTTACAAAAGTCATGTTTAAAGTCTGCTTATGTTCTAAGGAAATAACTACAATTAAAACCTCAAAGTGGCTCTGTCTTCTAGGAATAATCTGCTTGGAGGAATAATCTAAGAAAAATGTTATTATACAAAATCCCACAGTTTTGATCCTCAGAACCTTTTTTAGTTACCAAGCAATATAACTGCATACTCAACTGTTCTAAATATTTCAACTCTATAAAACCTTGCAATTTTTTTAATGTTCAATCTACACCTCTTCACAAACTGAGAGATGACAAACATGATACATAGCACACCCCTACCAGGGTGTCCCTAGCCAGCTGCTATGCTGTCTTCTACCTCAGTGGCCTGGGTATCTGAAAATTATTACCTGTACAGGGTTCAAGTGATCATTAAGTGACAAAAACAGAGAAAACAGAGTTTTCCTACCTCACTTAAGTGCAAAGAGTCACAGAAAAAAGCCAGGAACATACACTTTCCTACATTCCCTACCTAGGTTAAAAGTAAAAGAATAGAGATACTTCAGAAATCTATTCCCTGGAGTGCCTGTATAGCTACTTACTCAGAGCTGGCTCCTTCTGGCTCATCACCATCAGAGGAAGAGGAGTGGGAAGAGTCTGGTCCCAAAGGAGTTGAGGCTTTGGAAGTCAGATAATTGGGAAACTGGGATGCAGAGGAATCATAAGAGATAGCCCAATTGGCAAAGGGGCTGTCCTGCAGCATGGAATCCTCAGAAAAAGCATGGGATTCCCCCAAAGCATGGGAGGAGAAGAGAAGAGAGGAGTTGGGTCCCACTGGGAATGGTGGTGGATATTTCATTTTCTGGGGCACGTGGTGAGAAAACTAAAGGACAAAACAGACACAAAAGCTATTTATTAACATTTTACCAGGCTCCAAGATGGTTCCCCAAAGGGTTGTGACACAGTGGATGAGGCTAGTAGCTGGAATTGTTGGAATACAAAGAACATACTGAGAATAACAAGAAATAATTCTAACAGTGATATATGGACAAAATCCTTCAAAGGCAGGACAATGGACCAATCTATGTCTCCTAGAGTCATTCTTTCAATATTAGCTAATCTACATTCACAATGACCTAGTGGTTGCTGATTTGAATGTTTTCTTTAGAGTCTGCCAGCCTCAAGTTGAGAACGTGACATAGGTATATACAACCTTGACATTCTGATAATACTGACTCACCCGAACTCCTTAACTCAAGACTATAAAAATTGGGAAACAATCCTAGTCTAATGCTATCAAATGGTCTCAAGCTTCTTAAAAGATACTTACCATCGGCTTCCCAGCAGAGAGAGTGCCCATTTGATTTTGTGGAATGGGAGGATTTCCAAGGCGATTATTTCGAAAACCTGAAGCAAAGAAAAAGCACCATCTCCTTTAGTCAATCCTAATAATTCTACTCTGTTACATTCTGGTAACCTCATATCACTTGAGAAATTATTATGAATATATGAGTTACAATTTATTGAACAGCTACTATGAGCTACACTAAGAACCTTACATAAATTATTTCTTATGATAATAACTCTATTAAGGAGGTATCATGAGCCACATTTCATGTAAATGTGACTTGCAAAGATCACACAGTGAGTACATAACAGAGGTAGAATTCAAATTCAGGCCTGACCCCCACAGACGGGGCAATTTTACGTATACAAGGCCACTACAGAGATTAGTACCAGAAGAAGCCCAAGCTAAGGAAATGGCATTGGATCTCATCTATAAATTCAAGAAATGAGGGCCCTGTTTCATGTCACCTCTCTTATTACATGGAAATCAAAAGGCAAATGTCTATCAAATAGGAATAACTTCTAGGAGGGTGCAATACAAATAAGTGATTCCACTCTGTCCCAGGAGTTCTCAGAGACTCAGTTTCTTCTCATAAAGAGCAGCCCAGGGTCAGATGGAAGCCTTACCTAGAAAGGAGGGCCCCACTGGCAGTGAAGAGAGTTTGGTTGTGACTGAATAGTACTCAACCGCTTTCTTGAATCGTTCTATTTTATCTTCTGTCCTGGACTGGATATAGGAATATCAGATGTTCAGAAGGAGAAATAACATGTGTGCCTTTTTCATGCAATTTATAATTTGAGATTCAAAATAGTGGCAGAAATCAAATGTTTAAAGAAACCCAAGAGAACAATTTTTTTTTTATGCTGCAGAAAAGGTTAGGTAGGGAGAGAGTATTATAGAACATTAAAGCTCAAATACTTAAAAAATTGTTTAAAAAGTTTACTTACATTTTGTGCTATTCTAAAATGCTTACATCATCATTAGAAAAAATACATAAAGATAGAAAAAAAAACTACACTGTACCATCACCCAAAGATATTTTGATGTGTTTCTTTCCACTGATTTTTAAAATTCATTTTTTGGGGGTTGAAGTACAGCTAGTCTATTGTAATACATTTCTGTAATGGCTTATGGAAAAACTTGAACAAACTTCGAGTTTTTGGCCAACCCAACATTTATTTTTTTTCTGCAGTTGATACCATACTCTATGTAAAATTTCATGTCTTGCTTTTATTATAGTACAAGATAATTTTGAATGGCTGAATGTTTTATCATTGTAAGTGTATCATAAATTATTTAACTACTTCTCTAATACCCAATGTCTTCAGTTATTTCTCACATACAGCTATTATAAGTTACACAACAAAGAACATATATGTACATAAAAGTTTTTTTTTTATTTCAAATTATGTCCTTAGGAAAATGTCCCCAAAGTGGAATTACTGGTTCAAAAGGTATGAACATTACAACCAAAACCACTTAAACATATGGAAAATCCATAATGTGAAATCACTATATATCCTCCAGAATGGTTAAAATTTAAGATTATAAATATCTAGCCCTGGCAAGGATATGGAGTGACTGGAAGTCCAATACACTGCTTGTAGGAATAACATTGGTAGAGCTGAGAAAACAGTTTGGGAGTTTCTTATTATGCTAAACATATATTTGCCATATGGCACAGCAACCTTACTCTTAAGTATTTATCCAGGAAAAATAAGTACATATGTCCACCAAAAATATAAACAAGAATACTAACAATAGCATTATTTAATAGCACCAAACTAGAAATAATTCTATCAACAGAAGAATGGATAAATTATGATATATACATATGATAAAAAAAACTGTACAGTAATAAAGAACAAAGGACTGATACATGCAACAATATGGACTAATCTTAGACATAATAATGAGTGAAAGGAGAAACAGACAAAAGAGTACATATGTATAAGTGCACTCATCTCACATGCTAGTAAAGTAATGCTCAAAATTGAAGCCAGGCTTCAACAGTACATGAACCATGAACTTCTAGATGTTCAAGCTGGATTTAGAAAAGGCAGAGGAACCAGAGATCAAATTGACAACATCTGTTGGATCATCAAAAAACCAAAAAGAGTTCCAGAAAAATATCAACTTCTGCTTTATTGACTATGACAAAGCCTTTGATTGTGTGGACCACATCAAACTCTGGAAAATTCTTCATGAGATGGGAATACCAGACCACCTGACTTGCCTCTTGAGAAATCTGTATGCAGGTCAGGAAGCAATAGTTAGAACTGGACATGGAACAACAGACTGGTTTCAAATGGGGAAAGGAGTGTGTCAAGGGTGTATATTGTCACCCGGCTTACTTAACTTCTATGCAGAGTACATCATGAGAAACGCTGGGCTGGAAGAAGCACAAGCTGGAATCAAGATTGCCGGGAGAAATATCAATAACCTCAGATATGCAGATACCACCACCTTTATGGCAGAAAGTGAAGAAGAACTAAAGAGCCTCTTGATGAAAGTGAAAGAGGAGAGTGAAAAAGTTGGCTTGAAACGCAACATTCAGAAAACGAAGATCATGACATCTGGTCCCATCACTTCATGGGAAATAGATGGGGAAATAGTGGAAACAGTGATAGACTTATTTTCTTGGGCTCCAAAATCACCACAGATGGTGACTACAGCCATGACATTAAAGGATGCTTGCTCTTTGGAAGAAAAGTTATGATCAACCTAGATGGCATATTATAAAGCAGAGACATTACTTTGCCAACAAAGGTCTGTCTAGTCAAGGCTATGGTTTTTCCAGTGGTCATGTATGGCTGTGACAGTTGGACTATAAAGAAAGCTGAGCACCAAAGAATGGATGCTTTTAGACTGGTGTTGGAGAAGACTCTTGAGAGTCCCTCCGACTGCAAGGAGATCCAACCAGTCCATCCTAAAGGAGATCAGCCTTGAGTATTCATTGGAAGGACTGATGTTGAAGATGAAACTCCAATACTTTGGCCACCTGATGCGAAGAGCTGACTCACTGGAAAAGACCCTCGTGCTGGGAAAGATTGAATGCAGGAGGAGAAGGGGATGACAGAGGATGAAATGGTTGGATGTCATCACTGACTCAATGGACATGACTTTGAGTAAACTCTGGGAGTTGGCAATGGACAGGGAGGCCTGGCGTGCTGTAGTCCACAGGGTTGCAACGAGTCAGAAATGACTGAGCGACTGAATTGACTGAACTGAAAGTCCAAGTAGAAGTGAAACTTGGGCTTACCAGGTGGCGCTAGTGGTAAAGAACCTGCCTGCCAATGCAAGAAACATAAGAGACCTGGGTTCCATCCCTGGGTCGGGAAGATCTCCTAGAGGAGGGCAAGGTAAACCACTCCAGTATTCTTGCGTGGAGAATCTAATGGACAGAGGAGCCTGGCAGGCTACAGTCCACAGGGTCGCACAGAGTCAGACATTACTGAAGTGACTTAGCACACACGCACAGAAGTGAAACTTACTTATGGCAATAGAAAATACTACTTATCTCTGTGGGGTTGGGGATGATTGAGAAGGGGGTTTCCCAATGTAATTTTAAAATCCTCTTGAATATAATTTATGACCTTTTAATATTTCATCAAATAGAATGTAAGATATTAAAGTCATTTCTAATTATAAATAATTTTAAATAAGCATATTTTTACATGTTTCTTGGGTCATTTCATACGAGATATTTTTAGAAGTGGAGTTACTAGGTCAAAGGATATGGTCATTTTCATAGACTCTTGACACACGATATAAACCTCTTTCAGAAGCATATGTCTCAAGTTATACTCTCATCATCAATGCATGTGTGCTAAGTAACAGAGAAGCCTGGTGGGCTACAGTCCATGGGGTTGCAAAGAGTTGGAGATGACTAAGTGACTAAACCACCAGGGACAAAAATACAGATATTAAGATGTCCAGGTCATCTAGCCTCACTTTAGATACACAAGCCATACACAGAACTTTCCTTAATATCTCTACCTCTGTACCCTCATCCCTTCCTCAAAGTGACCAATGTAACCAGTTTGGTATGTGTCCTGTCATAACTTTTGCTGTTTATACACACACACATATATGTACATAAATACAGTTTTGTTTTTTTTCACGTAAGTGGAATTGTATATTGTTTTTCAAATTGCCTTTTGCACTTAACAGTATGTCTTATAAATTATTATGTGTCAGTGAGTATACATCTATGACCCAATATCCTGAAATACTGAATTACATGTACTTCCCTCACTGTCCCACTCTGCTCTGTTTCCTGAAGGCTAAACATTTACTTTTCCTTCAAGGGGCATCAATTCTATGAAATCTTTCATTCTATGAAATCTTTCATTCTATGATATCTTTCATTCTATGAAATCTTTATTGTTTTTTCCTTTGTTGTACTTATTTATTTGCTTCAACCTTCCCCATTAACCTCAAGTTCTGTGAGGACAAAGAATGGTTTATTCATACTTACATTCTGCTAACATGGGACATATCTATAGAAGTTTACTCAGTATTTTATATATGATCATATTTAATTAAGTCCTACTATTTTCTTTTTGTTTTACATGTTTATTTTTTAATTATTTTTTTTTGGCTGCACTGGTGTTCACCGCTGCATGGACATTCTCTAGTTGTGGAGTGCAAGTTTCTCATTGGGGTGACTAATCTTTTGCTGAGCACAGGCTCTAGGGTGCAAGGGCTTCAGTAGTTGTGGCACATGGGCTTAGTTGCCCTGTGGTATGTGGAATCTTCCTGGACCAGGGATTGAAACCCATGTCCCCTGTGTTAGCAGGTGCATTCTTAATCACTGGACCACCACGGAAGCCCCTAACCTTTTCATTAATAGATCCACAGAGGACACAAGTAGCAGGGTAGAAATTCATAATTTGATGCTGTTACTTAGCAGATTTTGTATGTTTGTTTAAAAGAGTTCTGACAATTCTATAACTTAAAAATATTTGTGAAAATTATATAGCAACAATGAAGAATGGTTTAAGACATAATGTTAAGTGGAAAAAGCAAGTTAAAGATGACTACACTGAGCTGACTACCACATCAAACATATAAAGAAGACTAGGAAATACTATAAAACATTTAGGATAGAATTAGAAGCAAAGTCACTATTAAACAATTTTGTTTTGTTTAGTCAAAGGGGGATTCTTGTCATTAAGCTACAAAGGCAAGCAAAAGCTATAACATTAAAAATATTCAACACTCAACTGAATATGAACAAAAATTTTTTCTCCATTTACAAACAATGGAATATTACTGTTGTTGAGTCTCTAAGTCATGTCTGAGTCTGCAATCCCATGGACTGCAGCATGCCAGGTTCCTCTGTCCTCTATCATCTCCGGGAGTTTGCTCAAATTCATGTCCACTGAGTTGCTGATGCTATCTAACCATCTCATCCTCTGCCACCTTTGTCTCCTTTTGCCTTCAATCTTTCCCAGCATCAGGGTCTTTTCCAATGAGTCGTCTCTTTGCATCAGGTTTCAGTAACACTCCTTCCAATGAACAATCAGGGTTGATTTCCTTTCGGATTGACAGGTTTGATCTCCTTGCAGTCCAAGGGACTCTCAAGAATATTCTCCAACACCATGATTCAAAAGCATCAGTTCTTCAGTACTCAGCTTTATTTGTGGTCCAACTCTCACATCCATGTATGACTACTGGAAACATAGCTTTGACTATCAGACCTTTGTCTACAAAGTGATGTCTCTGCTTTTTAATTTGCTATCTAGGAGCAAGCTTCCTTTGCTTCCAAGGAGCAAGCACCTTTTAATTTCATGGCTGCAATCACTGTCCACAGTGATTTTGGAGCCCAAGAAAATAAAATTTGTCACTGCTTCCACTTTTCCCCCTTATATTTGCCATGAAGTGATGGGACCAGATACCATTATCTTAGTTCTTTAATGCTGAGTTTCAAGACAGTTTTTTCACTCTCCTCTTTCACCCTCATCAAGAGGTTCTTCAGTTCCTCTTCACTTTCTGCCACTGCAGTGGTATCATCTGCATATCTGAGGTTATTGATATTTCTCCCAGCAATTTTGGTTCCAACTTATGATTCATCCAGCCCACATTTTGCATGATGCACTCTGCATATAATTAAATAAGCAGAGTGACAATATATAGCTTTGTTGTACTCCTTTCCCAATTTTGAACCAGTCAGATATTCCATGTCTGTTTCTAACTATTGCTTCTTGCTTTCTAAGTCGCTCAGTCAGGTCCACCTCTTTGCGACCTGAACTGACTGTAGCCTGCCAGGCTCCTCTCTCCATGAGATTTTTCAGGCAGGAACATTGGAGTGGGTTACATTTCCTCCTCCAGGGGATCTTCCCTACCCAGAGATCGAACCCATGTCTGTTAGCTGCATACAAATTTTTCAGGAGACAGGTAAGGTCATCTGGTACTTTCATCTCTTTAAGAATTTTCCAGTTTGTTGTGATCTACATAGTCAAAGGCTTTAGCATAGTCAGCGAAGAGGAAGTAGATTATTTTTTTTCTGGAACTTCTTTGCTCTCTGGTTCCTTTCCCTCTTTGAAACCCAGCTTACACATGTGGAAGTTATTGGTTCCTGTACTGTTGAAGCCTGCTACTGCTGCTGCTAAGTCGCTTCAGTTGTGTCCGACTCTATGCGACCCATAGATGGAAGCCCACCAGGCTCTTCCATCCCTGGGATTCTCCAGGCAAGGACACTGGAATGGGTTGCCATTCTTTCTCCAATGTAGGAAAGTGAAAAGTGAAAGTGAAGTCGCTCAGTCGTGCCTGACTCCTTGCAACCCCATGGACTGCAGCCTACCAGGCTCCTCTGTCCATGGGATTTTCCAGGCTAGCTTGAAGGATTTTGAGTATTACCTTGTTAGCATGTGAAATGAGCATGACTGTATGGTAGTTTGAACACTCTTTGGCATTGCTTTTCTTTGGGATTGGAATGAAACTGACATTTCCAGTCCTATGGGCACAGCTTAGTTTTCCAAATTTGCTGGCACATTGAGTGCAGCACTTTAAATAGCATCATCTTTTACAATTTTAAATAGCTTAGCTGGAATTTCGTCACCTCTACTAGCTTTGTTCACAATAACGCTTCCTAAAGCCCACTTGACTTCATATTCCAGGATGTCTGGTTCTAGGTGAGTGACCACACCATTGTTATTATCCAGGTCATTAAGACCTTTTTTTGTATAGTTGTTTTGTGTATTCTTTCCAACTCTTCTTAATCTGTTAAGTCCTTGCCATTTCTGTCCTTTATCATGGCCATCCTTGCATGAAATATTCCCTCAATATCTCCAATTTTCTTGAAGAGATCTCTAGTCTTTCCTATTTTATTGTTTTCCTCTATTTCTTTGCATTGTTCATTTAAGAAGGTCTTTTTATCTCTCCCTGCTATTCTCTGGAGCTCTGCCCTTTCTCCCTTGCCTATCACATCACTTCTTTCCTCAGGTATTTATAAAGTCTCCTCAGACAACCACTTTGCCTTCTTGAATTTCTTTTTCTTTGAGATGCTTTTGGTCACTGCCTCCTGTGAAACATTATGAACCTCCATCCATAGTTCTTTAGGCATCTGTCTACCAGATTTAATCCCTTGAATCTATTCATCACCTCCACTGTATAAGGGATTTGATTTAGGTCATACCTGAATGGGCCTAGTGGTTTTCCCTACTCTCTTGAATTTAAGTTCTGAATTTTGCAATAAGGAGCTCATGATCTGAGCCACAGTCACCTCCAGGTCTTGTTTTGCTGACTGTATAGACTTTCTCCATCTTTAGCTGCAAAGAACATAATCAGTCTGATTTTGATTTTGACCACCTGGTGATGTCCACACGCTGTGTTGTCTCTTGGGTTGCTGGAAAAGGGTGTTTGCTATGACCATCATTTTCTGGTGTCAGATCTTTTTGTCTTTTCATATTATTCATGGAGTTCTCCAAGCACAAATACTGGAGCAGGTGGACATCTCCTCATCCAGTGGACCACGTCAATCTTGGGTGGCCGTGCACAGCAAGGCTCACAGCTTCACTGAGTTACACAAAGCCATCTGCCATTACAAGGCTGTGACTCATGAAAGGGACAACAGGATATTATTCAATGTCAAAAAGGAAGGATATTCTGATACATCCTACAACATGAAAAAACCTTAAGTACATTATGCTAAGTGAAATACTGCTACTGCTACTACTAAGTCACTTCAGTCATGTCCGACTCTGTGCAACCCCATAGATGGCAGCCCACCAGGCTCCCCCGTCCCTGGGATTCTCCAGGCAAGAACACTGGAGTGGGTTGCCATTTCCTTCTCCAATGCAGGAAAGTGAAAAGTGAAAGTGAAGTCGCTCAGTCGTGTCCGACCCTCAGCGACCCCATGGACTGCAGCCTTCCAGGCTACTCCATCCATGGGATTTTCCAGGCAGGAGTACTGAAGTAGGTTGCCATTGCCTTCTCCATGCTAAGTGAAATAAGCCCATTGCAAATACAAATGCATATGCAAGCACACTCAGTCATGTCCAACTCTTTGCAACCCCATGGACTGTAGCCCCATCAGGCTCCTCTGTCTATCCAGGCAAGAATACTGAAGTGGGTTGCCATTCCCATCTCCAGGGGATCTTCCTCGCCCAGGGATTGAAGCTGTGTCTCTTGTGCCTATTGCACTGAAGGCAGATTCTTTACTGCTAAGCCACTGGGAATTTCCTATATATAGTATAATTCCACTTACATGAAGTATGTAAAGTAGTCAAAATCAGAGATCAAAAGTAGAGTAGGCTGAGAGGAGGAGAGAATGGAGACTTATCTTTTAATGGTTGTAGTTTTTCAGTTTTACAAGATAGTAAGAATTATAGGGATGAATGATGGTGATGGTTACACAATATTATAAATGTATTAATACCACTGAACATATATTTACAACGTTTAAGATGGTAAATTTTATATGCATTTTTATCACAATAAAAAATCAGGAGGAAAATGTATTCTCCATTTAAACAGTATTCCCTGCTTAATAAATACTAGGATCTCTCTCTACCAAACATGGCAATTTCTTGTTTTGTGGGATCTCTTCCTAATTGTCTCATGCAAACAGCTGAAAGTGCAATGCAAAGTAACAAAGTGAATGGGTAAATCTGTCATAAAGTCATGATTTCCCAAAGTAAAGACACATGATGGAAGATGGCTCATATTATGCTAGAAGCCACAGACCAATGAGGATCTACTACAGTTAGTTTTCAACAATGATGTAAGAGAGAATTATGAACGATCATGGCAGGAAACGCACTTTAAAAAATAATGATTTGAATATCAAAAGAATGTAAATCTTTTAAGAAAATATAACCCAAGTATGCTTTTTATTAAAACAAACACAGCACTAAAATTGTGCTAGAAAGTTAAATGTGACCTAGTGGGTATCAGAAAATTTTGTTTGGAAAACTTATTCTTCATTCATATAAAAATCTTTCAGCTCTTGTTCAGTCATTCAGTCATGTCCAACTTTCTGCGACCCCATGACTGCAGAACGCTAGGCTCCTCTGTCTTTCACCATCTCCCGGAGCTTGCTCAAACTCATGTCCATTGAGTCCAATGAGTCAGTTCGCCTCATCAGGTGGCCAAAGTATTGGAGATTCAGCATCAGGCCTTCCAAAGAATATTCAGGACTGATTTCCTTTAAGATGGACTGGTTGGATCTCCTTGCAGTCCAAGAGACTCTCAAGAGTCTTCTCCAGTACCACAGTTCAAAAGCATCAATTCTTTGGCACTCAGCTTTCTTTATACTGCAACTCTCACATCCATACATGATCCTGGAAAAACCATAGCTTTGAATACATGGACCTTTGCCAACAAAGGCATGTCTCTGCTTTTTAATATACTGTCTAGGTTGGTCATAACTTTTCTTCCAAGGAGCTAGTGTCTTCTAATTTAATGGCTGCAGTCACCATCTGTGGTGATTTTGGAGCCCCACAAAATAAAGTCTGTCACTGTATCCACTGTTTCTCCATCTATCTGCCATGAAGTGATGGGACCAGATGCCATGATCTTAAGTTTTCTGAATGTTGAGTTTTAAGACAATTTTTTCACCCTCTTCTTTCACTTCCATCAAGAGGCACTCTGGTTCTTCTTCACTTTTTGCCATAAGGGTGGTGTTATCTGCATATCTGAGGCTACTGATATTTCTCCCGGCAATCTTGATTCCAGCTGGTGCTTCATCCAGCCCAATGTTTCTCATGATGTGCCCTGCATATAAGTTAAATAAGCAGGGTGACAATATACAGCCTTAATGTACTCCTTTCCTGATTTGGAACCAGTCTGTTGTTCCATGTCCAGTTCTAACTTGCATCTTGACCTGTACAAATTTCTCAGGAGTCAGGTCAGGTGGTCTGGTAGTCCCATCCCTTTAGGAATTTTCCAGTTTGTTGTGATCTACACAGTCAGTAGATGTTTTTCTGGAACTCTCTTGCTTTCTCTATGATCCAAAGGATGTTGGCAATTTGACCTCTGGTTCCTCTGACTTTTCTTGAACATCTGGAAGTTCACAGTTAATGTACTGTTAAGGTCTGGCTTGGAGAATTTGGAGCATGACTTCACTAGTGTGTGAGATGAGTGCAATTGTGAAGTAGTCTTGAGCATTCTTTGGCATTGCCTTTCTTGGGATTGGAATGAAAACTGATGTTTTCAAATCCTATGGCCACTGTGGAGCTTTCAAAATTTGCTGGCATATTGAGTACAGCACTTTCACAGCATCATCTTTTAGGATTTGAAATAGCTCAACTGGAATTCCATCACCTCCACCAGCTCTGTTTGTAGTGATGCTTCCTGAGGCCCATTGACTTTGCATTCCAGGATGTCTGGCCATAGGTGAGTGATCACACCATTGTGATTATCTGGATCATGAAGATCTTTTCTGTATAGTTCCTCTGTTGTATTCTTGCCACCTCTTCTTAATATTTTCTGCTTTTGTTAGGTCCATACCACTTATGTCCTTTATTGTGCCCATCTTTGCATGAAATGTTCCCTTGGTATCTCTAATTTTCAGGAAGAGATCTCTAGTCTTTCCTATTCCATTGTTTTCCACTATTTCTTTGCATTGATCAATGAGGAAGGCTTTCTTATCTCTCCTTGTTATTCTTTGGAACTCTGCATTCAGATGGGCATAACTTTCCTTTTCTCCTTTGCCTTTTGCTTCTCTTCTTTTCTCAGCTATTTGTAAGGCCTCCTCAGACAACCATTTTGCCGGTTTGCATTTCTTTTTCTTGGGGAGGGCCTTGATCACTGCCTCCTATACAATGTCATGAACCTCCGTCCATAGTTCTTCAGGCACTCTGTCTATCAGATCAAATCTCTTGCATATATTTGTCATTTCCACTGCTGTATTGTCCTAAGGGATTACTGAAAGAGATAGGAATACCAGAACACCTGACCTGCCTCTTGAGAAACCTATATGCAGGTCAGGAAGCAACGGTTAGAACTGGACATGGAACAACAGACTGGTTTCAGATAGGAAAAGGAGTACGTCAAGGCTGTATATTGTCAATCTGCTTATTTAACTTATATGCAGAGTACATCATGAGAAATGTGGGGTTAGAAGAAGCACAAGCTGGAATCAAGACTGCTGGGAGAAATATCAATAACCTCAGATATGCAGATGACACCACCCTTATGGCAGAAAGTAAAGAGGAGCTAAAAAGCCTCTTGATGAAAGTGAAAGAGGAGAGTGAAAAGGTTGGCTTAAAGCTCAACATTCAGAAAACGAAGATCATGGCATCTGGTCCCATCATTTCATGGGAAATAGATGGGGAAACAGTGGAAACAGTAACAGAGTTTATTTTTGAGGGCTCCAAAATCACTCAGATGGTGACTGCAGCCATGAAATTAAATGATGCTTACTCCTTGGAAGGAAAGTTATGACCAACCTAGACAGCATATTAAAAAGCAGAGACATTACTTTGCCAACAACGGTTGGTCTAGTCAAGGCTATGGTTTTTCCAGTGGTCATGTATGGATGTGAGAGTTGGACTGTGAAGAAGGCTGAGCACCAAAGAATTGATGCTTTTGAACTGTGGTGTTGGAGAAGATTCTTGAGCATCCCTTGGACTGCAAGGAGATCCAACCAGTCCATTCTAAAGGTGATCAGTCCTGGGTGTTAATTGGAAGGACTGATGCTGAGGCTGAAACTCCAATAGTTTGGCTACCTGATGTGGAAAACTAACTCATTTGAAAAGACCCTGATGCTGGGAAAGATTAAGGGAAGGAGGAGAAAGGGACGACAGAGGATGAGATGGCTGGATGGCATCACTGACTTGATGCACATGAGTTTGAGTAAACTCCAGGAGTTGGTGATGGACAGGGATGCCTGCTGCAATTCATGGGGTCACCAAGAGTCGGACACGACTGAGCGAATGAACTGAACTGAACTGAACTGACACCTAATGGTCTAGTGGTTTTCTTTACTTTCTTCAATTTAAGTCTGAATTTGGCAATAAGGAATTCATGATCTGAGCCACAGTGTGTTTCCAGTCTTATTTTTGCTGACTATATAGAACTTCTCCATCTTTGGCTGCAAATAAATAATCTATCTGATTTCGGTATCAACCATCTGGTGATATCCATGTGCAGAGTCTTCTCTTGTGTTGCTGGAAGAGGGTGTTTGCTATGACCAGTGTGTTCTCTTGGCCAAACTCTGTTAGCCTTTGCCATGCTTCATTCTGTACTCCAAGGTCAAATTTGCCTTTTTTTCCAGGTATTTCTTGACTTCCTCCTTTTGCATTCCAGTCCCCTATAATGTAAAGGACATCTTTTTTGGGTGTTAGTTCTAGCACGTCTTGTAGGTCTTCATAGAACTGTTCAATTTCAGCTTATTCAGCGTTACTGTCGAGGCATAGACTTGGATTCAAACAGAGAGATCATTCTGTCATTTTTGAGACTGCATCCAAGTACTGCATTTCGGACTCTTTTGTTGACCATGATGGCTACTCCATTTCTTCTGAGGGATTCTTGCCCATAGTAGTAGCTATAGTGGTCATCTGAGTTAAATTCACCAATTCCAGTCCATTTTAGTTCGCTGATTCCTAACATGTAGACATTCACTCTTGCCATGTCCTGTTAGACCACTTCCAATTTGCCTTGTTTCATGGACCTAACATTCCAGGTTTCTATGCAATATTGCTCTTTACAGCATTGGACTTTAATTCCACCACCAGTCACATCCACAGCTGGGTTTTGTTTTTGCTTTGACTCCATCCCTTCATTCTTTCTGGAGTTATTTCCCCACTGATCTCCAGTAGCATATTGGGCACCTACTGACCTGGGGAGTTCACCTTTCAGTGTCCTATCTTCTTGCCTTTTCATAGTGTTCCTACTGCTCATGGGGTTCTCAAGGGAAGAATAAAAGAATAAAGCCCAGAGATAAATCCAGGCACCTACGGACACCTTATCTTCGACAAAGGAGGCAAGAATATACAATGGAGAAAAGACAATCTCTTAACAAGTGGTGGTTGGAAAACTGGTCAACCACTTGCAAAAGAATGAATCTAGAACACTTTCTAACACCATACACAAAAATAAACTCAAAATGGATTAAAGATCTAAACACAAGACCAGAAACTATTAAAACTCCTAGAGGAGAACATAGGCAAAACACTCTCCGACATACATCACAGCAGGATCCTCTACGACCCACCTCCCAGAATATTGGAAATAAAAGCAAAAATAGACAAATGGGACCTAATTCAACTTAAGAGCTTTTGCACAACAAAGGAAACTATAAGCAAGGTGAAAAGATAGCCTTCAGAATGGGAGAAAATAATAGCAAGTAAAGCAACTGACAAAGAATTAATCTAAAAAATATACAAGCCACTCCTGCAGCTCAATTCCAGAAAAGTAAACGACCCAACAAAAAATGGGCCAAAGAACTAAACAGACATATCTCCAAAGAAGACATACAGATGGCTCACAAACACATGAAAAGATGCTCAACATCTCTCAGTATCAGAGAAATGGAAATCAAAACCACAATGTGGTGCAACCTCACACTGGTCAGAATGGCTGCTATCCTAAAATCTACAAGCAATAAATGCTGGAGAGGGTGTGGAGAAAAGGGAACCCTCTTCCACTGTTGGTGGGAATGCAAACTAGTACAGCCATTATGGAGAACAGTGTGAAGATTCCTTAAAAAACTGGAAATAGAACTGCCATATGACTCAGCAATCCTCCCACTGCTGGGCATACACACTGAGGAAACCAGAATTGAAAGAGACTCGTGTACTCCAATGTTCATTGCAGCACTGTTTATAATAGCCAGGACATGGACTCAACCTAGATGTCCATTGGCAGACGAATGGATAAGAAAGCTGTGGTACATATACACAATGGAATATTACTCAGCTGTTAAAAGAATACATTTGAATCAGTTCTAATGAGATGGATGAAACTGGAGCCTATTATACAGGGTGAAGTAAGTCAGAAAGAAACACACCACTACAGTATATTAATGCATATATATATAGAATTTAGAAAGATGGCAATGATGACCCTATATGCGAGACAGCAAAAGAGACATAGATGTATAGAACAGTCTTTTGGACTCTGTGGGAGGTGAGGGTGGGATGATTTGAGAGAATAGCATTGAAATATGTATATTATCATATGTGAAACAGATCACCAGTCCAGGTTTGATGCATGAGATAGGGTGCTCAGGGCTGGTGCACTGGGATGACTCAGAGAGATGGGATGGGGAGGGAGATGGGAAGGGGGTTCAGGATGGGGAACAGATGTACACTGATTGCTGATTCATGTCAATGTATGGCAAAAACCACTACAATATTGTAAAGTAATCAGTCTCCAATTAAAATAAATAAATTTTAAAAAAAGAAAAAAAAGTTTAAGTTAAACATACACTTACCATATGACCCAGAATTCCATTGCTAGGTATTATAGTAGGGAAATTAAAACATATTCATATAAAAACCTGTACAGAAATGTTTATAGAAGCTGTACTTGAACCACCGAAAATTGGAAACAACTGAAATATTCTCTAGGGGTGAAAGCATAAACAAAATGACATAGAGTGACACAACATATACTATGACAATAAAAAGGAACGAATTATCCATAGATGTAACATTCAACAACTTAATCTCAAAGGCATTATTTTGAATGAAAAATGCCATTCTTAAAAGGTTACATGCTCTGTGATTCCGTTCACATGCTATTCTCTAAAAGATATAAGTATGACAGAGAATAGACCGGTAGTTTTCAGGGATTAGGGATGAGTTTGGGTGTAACTATGAAGGGACAGCATGAGAAATTTCAGGGAAGGTTCAACTGTTCTGATCCTGATTGTGATATGGGCTACACAAATCTATACATGTTTTAAAAATCCACATAACCATACAAGTCAGTTTTACTGACTTTTAAATTTAAAATAGAACTGAAAAACCCAGAGGATAAGTATAAATGAAATTGTCAAAAATAAAACTAACTTATTTTCCTAAATTTTAGTTTCATTTCACAAGATAAAATCCCAGGTGAGCCCTTTTTTTACTATTAATAATGAAACACTGTTGTTTCATATGGATGTACTTATGTAGCTTTTTCCAGCACTCATTTTCCTCCAATAAGCAAGACCTCCTTTATATTAAAATATACACTGAAAAAAAAATGAGAGGGATATATGCCAGAGTAATAACTGTGGCAAGTTGTTTCTGGGTAATGAGAGTATAAGTGACATTTTCTAAATTCTGTAGAATGAGTTCATATAACTTTAATAATCAGTAGAAAAAAGATAAAAAAATCCTTTAAATCCAAGCCTAGTGATGTTTTTTAAAAGAAATTTTGGGTCTCTAGTCTGTAAGAAGGGAGAAGATAAGCACCTAGGAGGAGAGAAGGCAGGCAGCACAAAAAATGATCAAATTTCCTGGTGGTACTTGTGAAGCAAGAAACTGGCCATTCTTAGAAAGGTGAAGGCTAGCTTACCTGAGACTGTTTGAAAACATCCTTCCCAACCACATCCAGGTTTGAGGGGTCTTTGATGGAACTAACATACTCAGAAACAGCTTTGATTACCACATCACAGGGAGGAAGAACCAGCTGATGAGCTCTGACCTAGAAGTAAGATAAGCAAAGCACATTGATATCTAAGATGGATCATTAAGAAAAAGGGTGAGACAGGAGTGAGATACAGAATTCAAATTCAGTAAATCCACCGAGAGATAGTTATCATCTTTTCTTTAAAGTAATTTCCCCCTAATTTTCAGTACAGAACACTTGGAATCAAGATTGAAAAGGATAAAGAAAGAAAAAACCGTATCAGCCATAATCCCACACCAAAGATTACCGTTTTATGGCACTACCATAATTAATCATGATAAATTGTCATGATACATTTTAGCTATTTCCAAACTTCTGCTATTAAAGGTAATGTTGTAATGTGTGAATCATGTTTGGATCCTGATTTGAAGTAACCACAAAAAAGCTTTTGTAAGACAAGCAGGAAAATCTAAAAATGGATTAGATATTAAGATGATATCAAGAAATTATCATTAATTTTCGCAGGAGTAATAATGGCATTGTGCCTATGTAAGAAAATGCTCATATGTTTTACAGATGAATATCAAAGAACATGAGTGAAATAACTTGAGGAGTATTTTAAAATATGAGTAAGAGCAACAACAACAAAAACTCAAGCAAATATGGCCACATGTTAACAACTACTGGCTATGGAAGATGTTACAGTGACAGCTAACTATATATGACTATATAACTAACTAACTAACTATATATATATATATATATAACTATATATGAGTGAACTCCGGGAGCTGGTGATAGACAGGGAGGCCTGGCATACTGCGATTCATGGGGTCGCAAAGAGTCGGACACGACTGAGTGACTGAACTGAACTATATATTATTTTTTCTCTTTTTGTGATGCTTGAAAATTTAAAATGTTATGGTGAAATTAGGTATGACTCGTTGTCACCTTCCAATTATCTAATTACATGTTTCCTAGAATGATAATTGCTGAGTAAAAGGCTATCAACTTCTTAAAAGCTTTTCAGTTCAGTTTACTTCAGTAGCTCAGTCGTGTCCTTGCAAACCCATGTCGTGTTTTTGCAACCCCATGGACTGCAGCATGCCAGGCTCTCCTATCCATCACCAACTCCCGGAGCTTACTCAAATTCATGTCAGTCAAGTCAGTGATGCCATCCAACCATTTCATCCTCTGTCGTCCCCTTCTCCTCCCGCCTTCAATCTTTCCAGCATCAGTGTCTTTTCAAATGAGACAGCTCTTTGCATTAGGTAGCCAAAGTATTGGAGCTTCAGGGTCACCATCAGTCCTTCCAATGAATATTCAGGACTGATTTCCTTTAGTTTGATCTCCTTGCTGTCCAAGGGTCTCTCAAGAGTCTTCTCCAACACCACAGTTCAAAAGCTTCAATTCTTCGGCACTCAGCTTTCTTTATGGTCCAACTCTCACATTCATATGTGGCTACTGGAAAAACCATAGCTTTGACTAGATGGACCTTTGTCGGCAAAGTAATGTCTCTGCTTTCTAATATGCTGTCTAGGTTTGTCATAACTTTTCTTCCAAGGAGCAAGCATCTTTTCATTTCATTACTGCAGTCACCATCTGCAGTGATTTTGGAGCCCAAGAAAATAGTCTGTCATGTTTCCATTGTTTCCTCATCTATTAGCCATGAAGTAATAGGACTGAATGTCATGATCTTAGTTTTTTGAATGTTGAGTTTTAAGCCAGTTTTTTCACTCTCGTCTTTCACTTTCATCAAGAGGTTCTTTAGTGCCTCTTTGCTTTCTGCCATACAGGTGATGCCATCTGCATATCTGAGGTTATGGATATTTCTCCCAGCAATCTTGATTCCAGCTTGTGCTTCATCCAGCCCAGCGTTTCTCATGATGTACTCTGCGTACTCCTTTTCCTATTTGGAACCAGTCTGTTGTTCCATGTCCAGTTCTAACCGTTCTTCCTGACCTGTATACCGGTTTCTTAGGAGTCACGTCAGGTGGTCTGGTATTCCCATCTCTTTCAGAATTTTCCACAGTTTATTGTGATCCACACAGTCAAAGGCTTTGGCATAGTCAATAAAGCAGAACTAGTTGTTTTTCTGGAACTCTCTTGCTTTTTCGATGATCCAGTGGATGTTGGCAATTTGATCAGAGCTGTACAAGAGGGCCAGATAGCATAGGACTTTGTAGACCATGGTAAAGATTAGGTGAGTGATATGAAGAGCCATTAGAGAATTTAAAAAAGAGCAGTGACATGATTTGAATCAGTTTTTAAAATGACTCTGGCTGTTGTACTGGGAATAGATTTGGGGCTGGGGGTGAGAGCTATTGGGACATAAAATAGTGAAAGTAGAAGACCAATAATTAGTAAAGTGGTATAATAATCCAGGCAAGAATGATGACTTGCCCAAGGTAGTAGCTGTGAAAATGGTGAGAATTGGATATATTTTGAAGGAAGAACTAATGGCATTTCCTGACCAGAAGAGAGGTGGAGCATGAGTAAGAGAGAAGTCAAGGATGACTCCAAGCCTTTCAGGCTGAGCAACTGGAAGGATGAAGTTGGTGTTAATGAAAATTAGGGAAGGCTGTGGAAGGAACAGGTTTAGGGGAAAGATCAGGAGTTTCGATTTGGATGTGTTTCTTTGACAAGTTTAGTAGGCCATTAGATATTGGGAGCTAGAGTTCAAATGGAGAAGGCAATGGCACCCCACTCCAGTACTCTTGCCTGGAGAATCCCATGGACAGAGGAGCCTGGTGGGCTGCAGTCCATGGGGTCGCGAAGAGTCGGATACGACTGAGTGACTTCACTTTCCCTTTTCCCTTTTCCCTTTCATGCACTGGAGAAGGAAATGGCAGCCCACTCCAGTGTTCTTGCCTGGAGAATCCCAGGGACGGCAGAGCCTGGTGGGCTGCCGTCTATGGGGTCGCACAGAGTCGGTCACGACTGAAGCGACTTAGCAGCAGCAGCAGCAGAGTTCAATGGGAGGTCAAAGTTGGAGACATATTTAAGAGTCATTAATGGACATATGGTATTTAAAGTCATGACACCAGATGAGATTAATCACCAAGGCAGTGTGTGTGGAAAGGAGAGAGAAAGGACTGAAGAGAGAACTCTGGGACACTCCAAAGTTAAGTACATAAGACAAGGAAACAGCAAAGGAGACAGAAGCAGCAGCCAGTGAAGTAGGTAGGACTACAAGAGAATAGGGTCCTTAAAGCCAAGTGAATAACATGTTCTCAGAGAGTGAGCAAGTGGGTCACATACTGCTGATTAGTCAAGCAAGATGAAAACTGAGAGCTAGCAATTAGATTTATTAACATCACAGTCGCTGGTGACTGTTGAAAACAATTTCAGCACAGCAAATTGAACAGAGAACAGGGAAAGGGGATAGTAAACAGCTCAAACATAGGCAACTCTCTAGAAGAGTTAGCTAAAAGGGAAGAAGAAATATGGAGCAGTAGCTTGGGTAGAGGGAGTGAAATCAAGAGCAGGTTTTATTTTTTCTGATGGATGCATGCTTATGCATATGATGGCAAAGAGCCAATAAGAGAGGGAAAATGATGTGGGAGAAAGAGGAGAGAACTTCTGAAGTGATGTCCTTAAGTTAGTAAGGAGGCATGGATTCAGCATAAAAGCATAAGCATTGGCCTAAGACAAGAACAGTGACAGGTCATCCAAGGCAGGCAGAGCATGCAGGTAAGAAGTTGAAAGGGTGGGACCTGGTGGAAGTTTTGCTCCCATTGCTTCAATTTTCTGAGTGAAATAGGAAGCCAGGTCATGAGCTGAGAATGAGGAAGGAAGGAGAATTAGAGGCTTGAGGAGAGAAGGAAAGATGTGAAATAGACAGACATCTAGGAAAGTGAAAGGATTAGGGAAATATAATACCACCACCAACTTACACTACCACAAGAAGTATATGACAGCACCAGTCTCAACACAGCCTTAACAGGAGTGGGTAGACTATTGAAAGATTTTTCAATATTTTCTAAACTGTTAGGTTAAAAAAAATCACACTGCTCATTTAATTTGCATCTCTGATCACTAGTTAGGTTTAACACCTAGTCATATTATTGGCCACTCTAGTTCCTATTTTGTGAATTGTCTGCTTCTTTCCTTTGCTCATTTTTTCATTTACTAAGGTATTAGTATTAATATTTTTCTTCATAGGTTTGTATGAATCCTTAAGATAATAAGGGTGCGAGATAATAGAAAATATATATTGTTCTCTGACTGCAGTTCCTGGCAATAGAGCACCTAAAATCTTTGTAATTTTCTAGGTGGTAAGAGCACTCCTCTGCTCAGGATCCTCCCAGACCTCATCCTATGTATCTCTTCATCTGGCTGTTCATCTGTGTCCTTTATTATACCCTTTGATAAACTGATACATGTAAGTACGTATTTCCCTGAGTTCTATGAGGTGCTTTAACAAATTTATTGAACCTGAGAAGGGAGTCGTTGGAACCTCAAAACTATAGCTAGTTGGTTAGTAAGAAGCACAGGTGATAATCTGGGCTTGCAACTGCTATCTGAAAGTGTGTGGAGGGTGGGACGGTCCTTGGAATTGAGTCCTGAACCTGTGCAATCTGACACTATCTTCAGGTAGTAGTGTTAGAATTGAGTTAAATTGTAGGATACCCAGCTGGTATCACAGAAAATTGTTTGGTGCAGGGAAAACTCCCCACATGTTTAGTGACTAGAAGTGTCAAAAGTGAAGTACTCTGTGTGACAGTGGGAGTAGTATGAGAGAGAGGAACACACAGGGAAGAAAGACACAGGGGTGATAACTAGATTTTTCCCTATACATTAGGTAGAAAACTGAGTTTCTCCTTTTCAAGAGTATTGACCATAATTATAAATTTTTTCTAAGTATCTGAAATAATTTAAGCCTAATGAAAGATTTACTCTATCAAAATTCCAATCAAAACGTGATGCCCTCTAGGCATGGATGCACAGGCAGGAAATGGGACACATTACCTTAAGTGATGCAAGGGGATGTTCTGGTCCCAAGAGGCTCCAGTGAAAGCAGCCAGGTCCTCATCTGGGAGAATGTGGTTACCTATAAAGTATATCTGTCATTTATTGACTGTACAAATGTTTTCTTAGAATCTCCAGGTCATGAAGGGACTTTGGGGGAAAAAAAACAATCAAATAATTCATACATATCTATGTTCTTAATTTAACAACTACAGTAACTATGTTTGATTATCTACTATGAATCACATACATTATATATATCTTTATAATAACTGTGTATGGTAATATTATCTCCATTTTTATAGACAGGAAAACAGGTTTGAGCAAGTCTCTTGACTTTACCCAAGGTGCCACATCTAAGAAGTGCCTACACCAGGCTAAGAATCTAGGACTGTCTGGTTCCAAAGTACATGCTATTTTCTGTCACCTGGTTATGCTGCCTTTTATAATAATAGCCACCATCTGCTGACTGCCTACTAAGTGCAGGGCATTTTATATATCTTATTTCATTTAATTTTATCAATAACACTGTGAGGTATTATTATTCCATTTCACAGATGAGGAAACTGAAACCAGGAGGTGTAACTTCAGTGATTTGTCCAAGGCCTAATTCCAAAACTTGTGCTGACTCCACTAGATTATCCAAGCTCAAATCTGTTGGGATTATAAACAGAGGTCACACCTGAGACAAGATATTAACTTTCATGCTGTCAGTACTTGAAAAACCAACTCAAATATAATCAACAGTCTGCAGTAACTTTGAAATACATTTTTTAAGGAAAAACTGATAGATGGATATAAAGACAGATATATGATAAAGCAAGTTTAGTAAAATGTTATTGGCAGAATACAGGTGGCAGAAACAGGATTTTCAGAGCAAATTCTTGCAGTTTTGCTGTACTTTAGGGAATTTTCGTAATAAAATGTTAGCACAAGAGAAACAAAAAGAAAAATATGCAGAATGATTTGTGTTCTTGATCTACAGTTAAACAGTGGGGAAGAAATGCTAATGCTCTGAGTTGGAAACCAAAGTTGCCTAGGTTAATAAGATATTTGGCCTAAGACGGTACCTGCATAAAATATAGAATGTAATGAAAGAAAAAGTTTTACAAGAATCAAAATAATATTCTGGAATATCCTGTATTAATTCATAATAAAACATGCTGAGTTTCTAGTAAGAAGCCCCAAAGCACAGTGTTTGGCGTGCAAATTTTCAGAAGATAAATCCAACAGTGATAACCATTGCTCTGGTTTTCATCTCAACACTGAAAGAGGAAACTTATATGATCATTAGAGTCTGTTCTTTGGACCACCTACCCAGCAGCGCAGCAAATATGGGAAAATTCATCCGCTTCAGGCCTAGCTGCTTGGCCACCTCCTGCATCAGAAACTGGTTGGTGGTGAGGTTCTTTCCATTCCAGCTCAGCTTTAGAGCATGGGAACTATAGTAAGAAGGAATATTGTAGAGCGCATACTCGGAGTCATGGGCAAGAAGACCATGGAAGCCATTTTCCCTGAAAAAAGCCACCACTTCCAAATGGTGGTCTTCAAGGCTCTGAAAGACCTAGGAGGGAAAAAGAGAATACGTCATGCAACAAAAGCTGACCTATATTTGGTTAAAAGTCAGAAAGGCTAGAGACTGAATTTTATAGTTTATTGAAATTTAAGATTATATAAGACTGAACAGGGCTTCCCTGGTAACTCAGCTGGTAAAGAATTTGCCTGCAATGCAGGAGACACCAGTTTGATTTCTGGATTGGAAGTTCCCCTGGAGAAGGGATAGGCTACCCACTTCTGTATTCTTGGGCTTCCCCAGTGGCTCAGATGGTAAAGAATCTACCTGCAATGCAGGAGACCTGGGTTGGATCCCTGGGTTGGGGAGATCCCCTGGAGCAGGTCATGGCAACCCACTCCAGTATTCTCGCCTGGAGAATCCCCATGAACAGAGGAGCCTGGAGGGCTACAGTCCATGGTGTCACAAAGAGTCAGACACAACTAAGCACAGCACAACACAAGGCTGAACAAAATACTCTTAAAGAAAGCCTCTCCTAGCCTAAACTGGATTATTCCTGTAAACATAGGCAGCATTATCATTTGTCCATTCAAATGACCAGTTTTTTGATTCCCTGCATGGAACTATGGCTTGAAGCTCTTTAAAAGAATATTGAAATTAACATGGTTTATAGTATTTAAGTTTTTACTTTAAATAATAATAGATGAGACCTTTGTTAGAAAGATAATAAAGCTATTATATATTGCTTGCTACTGCTACTGCTAAGTCGCTTCAGTCGTTTCCGACTCTGTGCGACCCCATAGATGGCAGCCCACCAGGCTCTGCCACCCCTGGGATTCTTCAGGCAAGAACACTGGAGTGGGTTGCCACTTCCTTCTCCAATGCATGAAAGTGAAAAGTGAAAGTGAAGTCACTCAGTCATGTCCGACTCTTTACAACCTCATGGACTGCAGCCCACCAGGCTCCTCTGTCCATGGGATTTTCCAGGCAAGAGTAATGGAGTGGGGTGCCATTGCCTTAGTACCTTCTATATACTGTGTGTGCTTTATATACATTATCTCATCAACAGAACAACCAAGGACAAGGCAGATATAGACGAAAAAACAAACAAGTGTAAATAGACATAGAAAGGTTAAATAACATATAACGAGAACCTGAAACTAAGTTCATCTAACTCTTTTTTAAAAACTGCCTGCTCTCTTTCTTAGGAGCACCTTGGCCCAAAGGGCACCTAAATAGGGTGCTTCCAACAGTTAGAAAGTCAGAAACTTCACTCTATTTTAGAAATGGAAAAACTAAGGCTGCGAGAGGTTGGCTGCCCCCAAAGTTGCATAATGAGGGTATATACACAGGATTCAAACCCAAGCTGATCTGACTCCAGAATGCACACTTCCCATTGTACCAAGCTTCTTCCTGGAGAGCATTATTTTTAATGTAATAGAGGCAGACTGTTAATTGCCCTTCTTGTGCACACATCTATTGCTCTACATAAAGGATACTAAAATGATCTGCATACTGGTTCTGCCACACTAAGTTCCCTGACTGCAGAAACTTTATAATCTCTGTATTCCTGGCTCCCACATAAGATCTGATGCATCGGA
>SJXQ01007559.1:30793-59702 GCA_006408695.1 Aepyceros melampus
TCCCGGCTAATCCTATTATCTTAAAATGTAAATTATGGGAGTAGGTCTGGTCTTTACAAGGATTATATAACAATAATGTATCCTGCCTGAGGACAGTCCCTGGATTAAACCTTCTGGCTAAACCTGTTATCTTAAAATGTAAATTATGGGAGTAGGTCTGGTGAGGTCTTTACAACCTCCAGACTTTCTTTTGATTCACTGGAGAGTATATAACTCCATTGCTAACACTAGCAAGTGGGTACTCTTTCTGCCCCCTTCTGATGCCTATGTCAGAAGCTTTCTCTATCTCCTTTATACTTTAATAAAACTTTATTACACAAAAGCTCTGAGTGATCAAGCCTCGTCTCTGGCCCTGGATTGAATTCCTCTCCTCTGGAGGCCAAGAATCCCAGCGTCTTTTCGTGGTTCAGCGACAACCTTTGATCTTGGGGGCTTGTCCCGGATTCTTTAGGACAAGGTAAGAATGCTTGGAGCTCTAGTTCTTTGTTCTCCTAGTGAACACGTTTTCTGCTGTACTTTACTAACTCTATGGTGTGCTTGCGTGAATGAAACACCCTGCATGAAGCAAGTGAGGAGCTCTGCTCTCCGGTTCCGCAGTGACCTCATACAGCTTATGGCAGAAACCTGTCAGGGGTTTATACCGATCTAGCCCTGGTGCATCTCCACCCCATCTCGGTGGTAGAACCGGGAGGGACGAGTAGGTCACCTGCGTCAGTAAGGGACAGACTAAATCCAACCAGGGAAGGAAAGCTTTGGTGTAAAGTCTGTCTACACCCCCATCTAGAGCAGAGAGGGACACCTTCAGTAGAAAGATGGTGCTGGTCCCTTTTTTTCTCTCTAATTGAGCTAACAATTCCAGCCTCACTCCTTTGAACTGTATCGTGAAAAAGTGGGATAGATTTGATCCCCAGGGCTTTAAGAAGACACACCTGGTCTTCCTATGTGATACTGTACGGCCACGGTACCCACTGGAGGACAGTGAACAGTGGCCAGTTGGAGGGTCTCTTAAGTATAATACTGTTTTACAATGAGATCGGTTCTGTAGAAAACAAGGGAAATGGGTAGAAGTAGCATATGTGTTGCCCTTTTTCTGTCTGTGAAATATGCCAAACTTATGTCCTAAGGGTATAGATTTGGGTGTGACTCCTTCAGCTCCCTGCTGTCCTCCTACTTTGCTAGATGAGATGGAGGACAGGAGACAAAGAGATAAAGAAAAGCAGGTTTCTCCAATCTATCCCTGGGATCATAAGTGCAGAGCAGCCAGAGAGCATGAGGAACAGCCAAACAAGCTGTTGCCTCTTCATGAAACACCCACCAGGAGAAATAATTGGTCTATGAGAGTTAATAAGCCTTTTTCTTATCAAGAAATACAAAGTATCAAGGAGTATCTGGGAGACTATTTACAGGACCCAGAAAAATATATTAGAGCTTTTAAAGAAAGGTGTTACTTTGATTTATAACCTTACTTGGAAGGATGTGATGTATATCTTAGGACGAATGCTGACTCGTGACTCGAGTTTTGGGAAAAGCAGTTGCCTATGGAGATGAATGGCTTGGTAATGAATCAGTAGGGAAGAGGGGGGATGAGATAGCAGCCCTCCCCATTGGGAATCAGGTGGTCTCAATTATAGAACCAGACTGGGACTACAACACAGCTAAAGGAAGAGGGATCAGAGTCATTTTGTCAGATGTATTCTTGAAGGACTCAGGCAGGTGCGTGCTAAGCCTTTAAACTATGGCAAATTGGCAGACATAGAACAGAAGGAGAAGAAAGCTCCTGGTAAATTCCTACATAGACTGAGAGAAGCCCTTTGCAGATTCACTGAGATTGATCCCAAAAGTGAAGAGGGAAAAGTGATTTTAAAAGATACATTTCTCACTCAGTCGGCTCCAGATATCCGCCATAAGCTATTAAAACAGGTGTATGGACCAAATCAGTCTTTAGATAATCTGTTACAACTGGCTCAGATAGTCTATTATGGTAGAGAATATGAGGAAAAGAAAGAAAGGCAGAAAAAGACAAAGGAACAGGTGGAAGCCCTTGTAATGGCTGTCAGAACCGTTCTTAAACATCCTGAGAAAAGTGCCCAGAGGGACCCAGGTGAAAAGGGACGGGCTTGCTATTACTGTGGAAAGGAGGGGCACCTCAAGCGGAATTGTCCTCAGGCATCTAAGCCGCCCCCGGCTCCATGTCCTGTCTGCAAAGGACCACACTGGAGGAGAGATTGCCCCCAGAGGCATAGATTTCAGGGGTCGGAATCTCAAGACAATCAGGACTGAAGGTGCCCAGGGGTCCCCACACAAGCTCCCTGCTAATTACACCTGAGGAACCCTGGGTATTAATAACTGTGGGGGGCCAATCCATCAATTTCCTTTCAGATACTGGGGCAACTTAATCCATGCTTACTGAAGCCCCTGGCCCACTTTATTCCTGATCCACTTCCGTAATGGGACTATCTGGATGAGCCAAAAGGTATTACTTCAGTTCTTCTGTAAGTTGATTTTGTGCTATTTTCACATGAGTTTCTGATCATGCCAGAGTCTCCCTCACCTCTTTTTGGGAGGAAAATACTGAGCAAGGTCCATGCCTATTTTCATGAATATGGAGCCCTCCCTTTTTCTCCCTTTAATTGAACAAAATGTAAATCCTAGAGTATGGGCTGATGGAAAATCTGTGGGTCGAGCATAAATGCTATTTCCTATAGTTGTCAAGCTCAAAGACCCACACTTATAAGAAGCACTATTCACTGAAACCTGAGGTTACTACTACTGCTGCTGCTAAGTTGTTTCAGTCATGTCCGACTCTGTGCGACCTCATACGGCAGCCCACCAGGCTCCCTCGGCCCTGGGATTCTTCAGGCAAGATCACTGGAGTGGGTTGCCATTTCCTTCTCCAATACATGAAAGTGAAAAGTGAAAGTGAAGTCACTCAGTTGTGTCCGACTCTTAGCGACCCCATGGACTGCAGGCTCCCAGGCTCCTCTGTCTATGGGATTTTCCAGGCAAGAGTTCTGGAGTGGGGTGCCATTGCCTTCAGGTTAGAACCCATCATTGAAAATTTAAAGGAGCAGGGACTATTAATTCCCTGTAACAGTCCATGCAACACTCCTATTTTGGGTATAAAAAAATCAAATGGTAAATGGAGACTAGTTCAAGATTTATGAATAATAAATGAGGCTGTAGTTCCTTTACACCCCGTGGTGCCTAATTCTTACACTCTACTATCTGAAATTCCTGAACGAGACTAATATTTCTCAGTAACTGATTTAAAAGATGCCTTCTATTCAGTGCCTTTGGCGGAGTAAAGTTAATTTCTATTGGTCTTTGAAGACCCTATGCATCCAGCTTCTCAGTTAACCTGGACAGTTTAGCCCCAAAGATTTCTTGACAGTCCTCACTTATTTGGAAAAAGTTTGTCACAGGATCTACAAAATTTTATAGCTCCGAAGTGGTGGTGTTACAACATGTAGATGATATTTTGCTCTGTGCTGAGACAGAATGCGGTCCACTAGAGAAGGGAATGGCAAACCACTTCAGTATTCTTGCCTTGAGAACCCCATAAACAGTATGAAAAGGCAAAATGATAGGATACTGAAAGAGGAACTCCCCAGGTCAGTAGGTGCCCAATATGTTACTGGAAATCAGTGGAGAAATAACTCCAGAGAATGAAGGGATGGAGCCAAAGCAAAAACAATACCTAGTTGTGGATGGACTGGTGATAGAAGCAAGGTCCAATGCTATAAAGAGCAATATTGCATAGAAACCTGGAATGTCAGGTCCATGAATCAAGGCAAATTGGAAGTGGTCAAACAAGAGATGGCAAGAGTGAACGTGGACATTCTAGGAATCAGCAAACTAAAATGGACTGGAAAGGGTGAATTTAACTCAGATGACCATTATATCTACTACTGTGGGCAGGAATCCCTCAGAAGAAATGGAGTAGCCATCATGGTCAACAAAAGAGTCTGAAATGCAGTACTTGGATGCAATCTCAAAAACGACACAATGATCTCTGTTCGTCTCCAAGGCAAACCATTCAATATCACAGTTATCCAAGTCTATGCCCCAACCAGTAATGCTGAAGAAGCTGAAGTTGAACGGTTTTATGAAGACCTACAAGACGTGCTAGAACTAACACCCAAAAAAGATGTCCTTTTCATTATAGGGGACTGGAATGCAAAAGTAGGAAGTCAAGAAACACCTGGAGTAACAGACAAATTTGGCCTTAGAAGGTGGAATGAAGCGGGCAAAGACTAATAGAGTTTTGCCAAGAAAATGCACTGGTCATAACAAACACCCTCTTCCAACAACACAAGACTCTACACATGGACATCACCAGATGGTCAACACCGAAATCAGATTGATTATATTCTTTGCAGCCAAAGATGGAGAAGCTCTATACAGTCAACAAAAACAAGACATGTACACTCGTGGCTGATTCATGTTGATGTGTAGCAAAATGAATACAGTATTGTAAAGCAAAACAAACTAAAAAATAAACATTAATTAAAAAAGAAAACTGGAAAAAACAAACAAACAAACAAAAAACAAAAGCATCAATTGTTCAGCACTAAGCTTTCTTCTTGATCAAACTCTCATATGCATACATGACTACTGGGAAAACCATAGCTTTTACTAGATGGGCCCTTGTTGGCAAAGTAATGTCTCTGCTTTTTAATAAGCTGTCTAGGTTGGTCATAGCTTTTATTCCACGGAGCAAGTGTCTTTTAATTTCATGGCTGCAGTCACCATCTGCAGTGATTTTAGAGCTCAAGAAAATAAAGTCTGTCAGTTTCCTTTGTTTCCCCATTTATGTGTCATGAAGTGATTGAACCAGATGCCATGATCTTCATTTTTTGAATGGTGAGTTTTAAGCCAACTTTTTCACTCTCCTCTTTCACTTTCATCAAGAGGCTTTTTAGTTCCTCTTGGCTTTCTTCCATAAGAGTGGCATCATCTGCATATCTGAGGTTACTGATATTTCTCCCAGAAACCTTGATTCCAGGTTCTGCTTCATTAAGCTCAGCATTTCAAATGATGTTCTTTGCATATAAGTTAAATAAACAAGGTACAATATACAGCTGCTGTACTTCTTTCCCAATTTGGAACTAGTCTGTTATTCCATCTCTGGTTCTATCTGTTGCTTCTTGACCTGCATACAGATTTCTCAAAAGGCAGGTAAGGTGGTCTGGTATTCCCATCTCTTTAAGTATTTTCTACAGTTTGTTGTGTTCCACACAGTCAAAGGTTTTGGCATAGTCAATAAAGCAGAAGTAAATGCTTTTCTGGAACTCTCTTCCTTTTTCTATAATCCAACAGATGTTGGCAGTTTGATCTCTGGTTCCTCTGCCTTTTTAAATCCAGCTTGAACATCTGGAAGTTCTTGGTTCATGAACTAAAGGAGAGAAAAAAGTAAAATTTTGCCTCAATTATCTGTAAAGTTCTGAAATGATCGAGCTTGAGACCTCAATTATCCAAGTAAATGAATCCAATTTCCACTGTATTTTCTATGTAAATTTAATGAACAAGCATTCAGAAAACTAAGATCATGGCATCTGGTCCCATCACTTCATGGGAAATAGATGGGGAAACAGGGGAAACAATGTCAGACTTTATTTTGGGGGGGGCTACAAAATCACTGCAGATGGTGATAGCAGCCATGAAATTAAAAGACGCTTGCTCCTTGGAAGGAAAGTTATGACCAACTTAGATAGTATATTGAAAAGCAGAGACACTACTTTGCCAACAAAGGTCCATCTAGTCAAGGCTATGGTTTTTTCAGTGGTCATATATAAATGTGAGAGTTGGACTTCTTCAGTGAAGAAAGCTGAGTGCCGAAGAATTGATGCTTTTGAACTGTGATGTTGGAGAAGACTCTTGAAAGTCCCTTGGACTGGAAGGAGATCCAATCAGTCCATCCTAAAGGAGATCAGTACTGGGTGTTCATTGGAAAGACTGATGCTAAAGCTGAAACTCCAATATTTTTGCCACCTCATGTGAAGAATTGACTCATTGGAAAAGACCCTGATGCTGGGAGGGATTGGGGGCAAGAGGAGAAGGGTACAACAGAGGATGAGATGGCTGGATGGCATTACCGACTCAATGGGTATGAGTTTGAGTGAACTCCGGGAATTGGTGATGGACAGGGAAGCCTGAGGTGCTGCGATTCATGGGGTCGCAAAGAGTCGGACACAACTGAGTGACTGAACTGACTGAACTGAAGGTACTAGTTTGCCTAAGTTACTAGAAAATCTCTTCTCTTAAAGTACTATTAAATCTGTTAGCCTAGGTTCAATATTATTCAACATATAATATGTTATTTTGGTGAAGGCAATGGCAACTTACTCCAGTACTCTTGCCTGGAAAATCCCATGACTGGAGGAGCCTGGTAGGCTGCACTCCATGGAGTTGCTAAGAGTCAGACACGGCTGAGTGACTTCACTTTCACTTTTCACTTTCATGCATGGAGAAGGAAATGGCAACCCACTCCAGTGTTCTTACCTAGAGAATCCCAAGGATGAGGGAGCCTGGTGAGCTGCCATCTATGGGGTCACACAGAGTTGGCCACGACTGAAGCGACTTAGCAGCAGCAGCAGTAACATATTATTTTTCCTAGGAATGTTAGAGTGAACTGTGATAAAAGCATAGTAAATATGTAGGTTATGCCTACACATAGCCAAAATACCCATATGAAAGTTGTAAATCAGCTTGCTTTGCCTAAATAAATGCCATAGGAATGCTGTTGATTTGGTAACTAATGAATCTTGATAGCTTCAACTTTTATTTTTATTAATGTGTTTTAAAATATTTAAATTATAGGGGATTAACATGCATGCTCCAGTTGTGTCCAACTCTACAACCCCATGGACCATAGCCTGCTAGTATCCTCTGTCCATGGGATTTTCCAGGCAAAGAATACTGGAGTGGGTTGCCATTTCCTCCTTCATGGGATCTTCCTGAACTAGGGATTAAACCTGTGTCTCCTGTATACTGGGTTGGCAGGCAAATTCTTTACCACTGAGCCACTTGGGAAGCCCCAAAATGCAAATAATAGTTAGTTAAAACGACCAAGAAGGTTACAACCTGTTCAATTAAGGCTTTGTTAGAAATTTTTTAAAACTATCAAATTAAGAAATTTTAAAAAAATGTATTTTATCTCTTGCCAAATGCTTCAAGTTAACCTTTAAAACCAGCATTTTGAATTAATGAGAAGTGATCAAAGCACTGTTTCTGTAATACAGACCAAAGAAAACTTTGGATAAGTTAGAAATAAACTCCTAAACTCATAGTATGCCCTTGTTAAACACTTTCATTTAGTTGATTTAAATGAATTTTTTAAGAGAATAGGTGGAACCAAGTTTCCAGAGAGAGCAGTTGTGTTTATTTTAGAAATTTCATTATCACCATGGTCTGCTGTCATCTAAAAACAAAAGACTAAAGGGTATGCCCATAGGGGTATTGGCAAGGAGAACAGATGTTCTGGGCTAGTCCATTGTGATTCTAACTTTATTGTACAGCACATTGCACATTTTGAACTTATATTTATGCTTTAAAATTCAGAGAATTTAGCTGAAGTGACTTTCCAAAGATATTAATAAAAAAAAAACAATGTATTTAGTAAATGAAGTATCAGAATGCTATGATCATAGTCTCTTCTATTTGATAAAATGAACACTGTACTCTGAATTTCATTCTGACACCCTTTTTTCTTATACATGCCTAAAATTTGAAATTAGGTATGCCTGCAACTTGCCAAGAATGCAGCAGCACTCAACTGCCCTTAGGTTTTCTTTTAAATAAGTTTCAGCTGCCTTGCATCTGAAAGAAATTCAGGACAAACTTTAACATGAACTGAAACAGATTCAGGCTGAATGTTCCATGAGTGGTAGGGAGGGCAAATACAGATTTTTGCAAGTGTTAACCACATCAGGCCAACTCCAAATTCAGCAAGATAGATTTATGGTGCCAATGTTAATGGTCACAGAAACAAAAAATAAAATTAGATATTTTGTATTTTGTGCTGTTATGCAAACTGTGATTCAGTTCAGTTCAGTCGCTCAATCATGTTCGACTCTTTGCGACCCCATGAACCACAGCACACCAGGCCTCCCTGTCCATCACCAACTCCCAGAGTTCACCCAAACTCATGTCCATCGAGTCAGCGATGCCATCCAAACATCTCATGTGTTAACCACATCAGGCCAACTCCAAATTCAGCAAGATAGATTTATGGTGCCAATGTTAATGGTCACAGAAACAAAAAATAAAATTAGATATTTTGTATTTTGTGCTGTTATGCAAACTGTGATTCAGTTCAGTTCAGTCGCTCAATCATGTTCGACTCTTTGCGACCCCATGAACCACAGCACACCAGGCCTCCCTGTCCATCACCAACTCCCAGAGTTCACCCAAACTCATGTCCATCGAGTCAGCGATGCCATCCAAACATCTCATCCTCTGTCATCCTCTTCTCCTCTGGCCTTCAATCTTTCCCAGCATCGGGTCTTTTCCGATGAATCAGCTCTATGCATCAGGTGGCCAAAGTACTGGAGTTTCATTTGCAACATCATTCCCTCAAATGAACACCCAGAACTAATCTCCTTTAGGATGGACTGGTTGTATCTACTTGTAGTCCAAGGGACTCTCAAGAGTCTTCAACACCACAGTTCAAAAGCATAAATTCTTTGGCGCTCAGCTTTCTTTATAGTCCAAATCTCACACCCATACGTGACTACTGGAAAAACCATAATCTTCACTAGACAGACCTTTGTCGGCAAAGTAATATCTCTGCTTTTTAATATGCTGTCCAGGTTGGTCATAACTTCCTTCCAAGGAGCAAGTGTCTTTTAATTTCGTGGCTGCAACCACCATCCACAGTGATTTTAGAGTCCAGAAAAATAAAGTCAGCCACTGTTTCCACTGTTTCCCCATCTATTTCCCATGAAGTAATGGGACTGGATGCCATGATCTTCAGTTCAGTTCTGTCACTCTGTNAATGTGAAGTCAAGTGGGCCTTAGAAAGCATCACTACGAACAAAGCTAGTGGAGGTGATGGAATTCCAGTTGAGCTGTTTCAAATCCTGAAAGATGATGCTGTAAAAGTGCTGCACTCAGTATGCCAGCAAATTTGGAAAACTCAGCAGTGGCCACAGGACTGGAAAACGTCAGTTTTCATTCCAATTCCAAAGAAAGGCAATGCCAAAGAATGCTCAAACTACCATACCATTGCACTCATCTCACATGCTAGTAAAGTAATGCTCAACATTCTCCAAGCTACGCTTCAGCAATACGTGAACTATGAACTCCCTGATGTTCAAGCTGGTTGTACAAAAGGCAGAGGAACCAGAGATCAAATTGCCAACATCTGCTGGATCATGGAAAAAGCAAGAGAGTTCCAGAAAAACATCTATTTCTCCTTTATTGACTATGCCAAAGCCTTTGACTGTGTGGATCACAACAAACTGTGGAAAATTCTGAGAGAGATGGGAATACCAGATCACCTGACCTGGCTCTTGAGAAATCTGTATGCAGGTCAGGAAGAAACAGTTAGAACTGGACATGAAACAACAGACTGGTTGCAAATAGGATAAGGAGTACATCAAGACTATATATTGTCACTCTGCTTATTTGACTTATATGCAGAGAACATCATGAGAACACGGGGCTGGAAGAAGCACAAGCTGGAATCAAGATTGCTGGGAGAAATATCAACCTCAGATACGCAGATGACACCACCCTTATGGCAGAAAGTGAAGAGGAACTAAAAAGCCTCTTGATGAAAGTGGAAGAGGAAAGCAAAAAAGTTGGCTTAAAGCTCAACATTCAGAAAACGAAGGTCATGGCATCCAGTCCCATTACTTCATGGGAAATAGGTGGGGAAACAGTGAAACAGTGTCAGACTTTTTGGGGCGGGGGCTCCAAAATCACTGCAGATGGTGACTGCAGCCATGAAATTGAAAGACGCTTACTTCTTGGAAGAAAAGCTATGACCAACCTAGATAGCATATTCAAAAGCAGAGACATTACTTTGCTGACTAAGGTCCGTCTAGTCAAGGCTATGGTTTTTCCTGTGGTCATGTATGGATGTGAGAGTTGGACTGTGAAGAAGGCTGAGCGCCGAAGAATGGATGCTTTTGAACTGTGGTGTTGGAGAAGACTCTTGAGAGTCCCTTGGACTGCAAGGAGATCCAACCAGTCCATTCTGAAGGAGATAAGCCCTGGGATTTCTTTGGAAGGAATGATACTAAAGCTGAAACTCCAGTACTTTGGCCACCTCATGCGAAGAGTTAAGTTATTGGAAAGACTTTGATGCTTGGAAGGATTGGGGGCCTGAGGAGAAGGGGACGACCGAGGATGAGATGGCTGGATGGCATCATGTACTTGATGAATGTGAGTCTGAGTGAACTCTGGGAGTAGGTGATGCACAGGGAGGCCTGGCGTGCTGCGATTCATGGGGTCGCAAAGAGTCGGACACAACCAAGCGACTGAACTGAACTGAACTGAACTGAGACAGAGGAAGCTTGCTCACAAGCCTCAGAAGATTTCTTCAACTTTTTGGCAGGCTGCGGTTACAAGGCATCAAGAGAAAAGGCTCGGCTTTGTCAACAATCTGTTAGATATTTGGGCTTAATCATATTAGAAGGGAGTAGGGCCATAGTCCCAGAGAAAATTAAACCTATACTAAATCATCCCCTACCTATGACTTTAAGACAATTGAGAGGATTTTGGGGAATCACAAGTTACTGTCGCATTTGGATTCAGAGTTATGGGGAAGTTGCCTGGCCTTTATATAAACTTATAGCTGAAACTCAGCAGGCCCAAACCGAGAAACTGGTTTGGTCTCCAGATACTCAAAATGCTTTTAAGGTTCTTCAGACTGCTCTCCTGCCAGCTCCCAGTCGGAGCTTGCCCACAGAGTCAGAATTTAATTTGTCACTGAAAGAAAAGGTGTGGCCTTGGGAGTTTTGACACAACCCGGAGGGCCTCACCAGCAACCTATTGCTTATCTAAGCAGAGAATTAGATGTAATTTCACATGGGTGGCCCCACTGCCTAAGAGTAATTGGGGCAGCAGCTTTATTAGCACCTGAAGTTTTAAAAATAATTAATAGATGAAACCTTATTGTATTGACTTCTCATGATGTAAGTGGAATCTTAAATTCTAAGGTTAATATTTGGATGACAGACAGTAGGCTCCTTAAATATCAGTCATTGTTATTAGAAGGACCAGGGAACTAAGCTTAAAGTTGTAGAAATTTAAATCCTGCCACTTTCCTTCCTGAGAAGGAAAATGAAACACCTGATCACGACTGTTCCCAATTCCAACCTTAAACTATGCAGCTAGGAAAGATCTAACGGATACCCCATTAGACAATCCTGACATGGAAATATTTAGATGGCAGTTCTTTTGTTTGGGATGGAAAATGTAAAGCAGGTTACACTGTGGTGACGGCTGAACAGGTTTTAGAAGCAAAATCTCTCCCCTAGGGAACCAGTGCTCAGTTAGTGGAACTTGTGGTTCTGATCCGAGCTCTAGAGTTAAGCAAAGGGCAGCAGATAAATATCTACACTGATTCCAAGTATGCTTATTTGACTTTACATGCTCATGCTGCAATATGGGAAGAAACACAGTTTAAAACAGCAATAGGAGAACCTATTAAACATTTCAGAGAGATCGAGAGACATTTAACTGGTATATATCATCCTAAAGAAGTATGTTATGCACTGCATTGGACACAACAGGGATGGGAGTAAAGTAGCTGAAGGTGATCAGCTGGCTGACTGTCAAGGCAGAAAAGCGGCACTTTAGGAAACTCCTTCACTACAGATGCCTTTGATCTGGATAGGTCCTGTGGAATAGGAAAAACCACAATATACTGAAAGAAATTTAGAAAGATATGAGAAAAAGAGGAGCAAAGATTACTGATAAAGGATGGTTATAGTCCGAGCATGGACGATTAATAATTCCTGAAAATGCTCAATGGAAAATTCTTAAGGGTTTACACCAGAGTTTTCATTTGGGTGCAGAGAGTACTTACCAGATCGCTTCTTGTTTGAAGGTAAAAATGTAATGAAAATGTTAAAGAATATGATCAAAAGCTGTGAGGTTTGTCAGAAAAATAACCCAAAGACTGAAAAGCTAGCAAAATTTGGACTACAATGAAGTGGAAAGTATCCTGGAAAGGACTAGGAAATTGATTTTACTCATATGCCAAAAGCTAATGGGTATTCTTGTTTACATGTTGGGTGGATACTTTTACTGGAAAGATTGAGGCTTTCCCCTGACATAGTGATCAGACTAAGGAGGTTATAAAGATCTTAATCCATGAAATTATCCCAAGGTTTGGCTGCCAGGGAGCATTCAAAGTGACAATGGCTCCGCCTTTAAAGCTGCTGTAACTCAGGGGGTGTCTAAAGCTCTAGGAATAGAATATCACTTACACTGTTCCTGGAGACCCCAATTCTCAGGAAAAGGTTGAAAAAGCTAATGACATTATCAAAAGACATCTGTGCAAATTAACTCAAGAGATGCAGGACAATTGGATTAAAGTCCTATCCATAGCTTTAATGAGGGCTCGAACTGCCCCAAAAAAGGAGGGACTGTCCCCCTTGGAATGTATTTATGGAAGGCCTTTCTTATGCACAGACATTGTTATAGACCCTGAAGCCTTGGAATTAACTAGTTATGTAACTCAGCTCTCAGTTTTTCAATAGGCATTAACAGAACTCCAGGAGACGACTGCTGACCCAGCCTCTGAGTCATGCAAGCCTCTATTTGAGCCAAGAACCGAGGTCCTCATAGAAACATTGGGGTCTGGGGGCCCATCCCTTGAGCCCCTCTGGGAAGGCCTTTACCAGGTTATTCTTTCTTCTCCCACAGCTGTCAACGTGCCAGGATTGATTCGTGGGTACATCACACTCGAGTTAAGAGGTGGCAGCCTAACTAGGATTAAGTGACTTCATTATATGTCTTTACTTTCTATGTTCTTTGTACTTTTCAGATGGGCCTGATAATCTATGTGAGCATACTTCTGCTGACTCCAAAAGTCCTGAGTGTGCTGTTTGATCCTCAAGATAATGCCTTCCTGTCCTGGGGTCATTCTTATGCTGAATTCCACAATCAGTCTAACTGCTAGGTCTGTGGAGTGCTCCCCTCTTCATCAGTGGAAGGCTTCCCATGATGGACATCTCCACTTCAAGGAAAAGACTTTCTCCAAGTCTGCAAATACCTTCAACAACAATCGCATGTGATGCCTCTTCTTAAACTGATTACACCTAACAAACTTAAGATGGATTGATGTAACTATGGACATAATGTGACTTTTCATTTTGATTTTAATTTGGTTTAATGACTATTTTGCCTTACGCTGTAACTGTATAATGGGGTTTTCTAACTGTCTAAAAGCTTTTAACTTACAAATGGTTGTGCAGGTCACTCAGTCCTGTCCGACTTTTTGTGACCCCGTGAATTGCAGCATGCCAGGCCTCCCTGTCCATCACCAACTCCCGGAGTTCACACAAACTCATGTCCATCGAGTCAGTGATGCCATCCATCCATCTCATCCTCTGTCGTCCCCTTCTCCTCCTGCCCCCAATCCACCCAGCATCGGAGTCTTTTCCAATGAGTCAACTCTTTGCATGAGGTGGCCAAAGTATTGGAATTTCAGCGTTAGCATCATTCCTTCCAAAGAATACCCAGGACTGATCTCCTTCAGAATGGACTGGTTGGATCTCCTTGCAGTCCAAGGGATTCTCAAGAGTCTTCTCCAACACCACAGTTCAAAAGCATCAGTTCTTCAGCGATCAGCCTTCTTCACAGTCCAACTCTCACATCCATACATGACTACTGGAAAAACCATAGCCTTGACTAGATGGACCTTTGTTGACAAAGTAATGTCTCTGCTTTATAATATGCTATTTAGGTTGGTCATAATTTTCCTTCCAAGGAGTAAGCGTCTTTTAATTTCATGGCTGTAGTCACCATCTGCAGTGATTTTGGAGTCCCCCCAAAATAGTCTGCCACTGCTTCCACTGTTTCTCCATCTATTTCCCATGAAGTGATGGGACCAGATGCCATGATCTTCGTTTTCTGAATGTTGAGTTTTAAGCCAACTTTTTCACTCTCCTCTTTCACTTTCAACAAGTGGCTTTTGAGTTCCTCTTCACTTTCTGCCATAAGGGTGGTGTCATCTGCATATCTGAGGTTATTGATATTTCTCCCAGCAATCTTGATTCCAGCTTGTGCTTCTTCCAGCCCCGTGTTCTCATGATGTTCTCTGCATATAAGTTAAACAAGCAGGGTGACAATATACAGCCTTGACGTACTCCTTTTCCTATCTGAAACCAGTCTGTTGTTCCATGTCCAGTTCTAACCGTTGCTTCCTGACCTGCATATAGGTTTCTCAAGAGGCAGGTCAGGTGGTCTGGTATTCCCATCTCTTGAAGAATTTTCCACAGTTTCTTGTGATCCATACAGTCAAAGGCTTTGGCATAGTCAATAAAGCAGAAATGGATGTTTTTCTGGAACTCTCTTGCTTTTTCCATGATCTAGTGGATGTTGACAATTTGATCTCTGGTTCTTCTGCCTTTTCTAAATCCAGCTTGAACATCTGGAAGTTCATGATTCATGTATTGCTGAAGCCTGGCTTGGAGAGTTTGGAGCATTACTTTACTAGTGTGTGAGATGAGTGCAATTGTGTGGTAGTTTGAGCATTCTTTGGCATTGCCTTTCTTTGGGATTGGAATGAAAACTGACCTTTTCCAGTCCTGTGGCCACTGCTGAGTTTTCCAAATTTGTTGGCGTATTGAGTGCAGCACTTCCACAGCATCATCATTCAGGATTTGAAATAGCTCAACTGGAATTCCATCACCTCCACTAGCTTTGTTCATAGTGATGCTTTCTAAGACCCACTTGACTTCACATTCCAGGATGTCTGGTCTTTACAACCTCTAGATATTCTTTTGATTCACTGGAGAGTATATAACTCCATTGCTAACACTAGCAAGTGGGAACTCTTTCTGCCCCCTTTTGCTACCTATGTCAGAAGCTTTCTCTATCCCCTTTACACTTTAATAAAACTTTATTACACTAATGCTCTGAGCGATCAAGCCTCATCTCTGGCCCCGGATGAATTCCTCTTCTCCGGAGGCCAAGAATCCTGGCGTCTTTTCATGGTTCAGCAACAACCTTTCACACATTACAGGCAGATTATTTACCAGCTGAGCCACAAGGGAAGCCCAAGAATACTGGAGTGGGTAGCCTCTTCCTTCTCCACTCGATCTTACTGACCCAGGAATCGAACAGGAGTCTCCTGCACTGCAGGCAGATTCTTTACCAACTGAGCTATATTTAAAGTGCACATCGAAGCTATATGATATCCATATGCCCAGTTATGCCCAGTTACTCATTTTGCTGCTTAAGCAAGCAGCCCCCTAGAAAGGATAGATGATTTGACAAGGTTACCTAGTTAATCTGTAGCAGAACCAAGATTAGAATAAAAGTCTCCTGATGCCAGGTATAAAACTTCCTTCACTGGATATTCTGGGGTAAATAATGGAAAACAAGAGGATAACAATAATATCAGAATTCCCTAGCACCTTACTGCTACCACGCTAGTTTCCTAGCTACTCTTCTCCAATATTACTGTTTCCTTTTCTTTGCTCCCTTGGTTCCCCTGCCTAGAATACCACACTGCCTCCTTTTTCCAATGTTCCAAATACTTTCCATAGGCCCCCTCTTACACGATTTCTTTCCTGTTAACTCTTACATCACTGAGACAGTTGACACCATTGAGGAAGTAACTCAACAATATCATCACCTGCCAAGATGTAAGACCACAGATTCCTTCTTACTCTCATGTGTATCCTCCACAGTCCTAACCAACACATAGAAAAGGGTTGACAGAATAGCAAAGAAAGGCCTGCTGCTACTGCTGCTAAGTCGCGTCAGTCATGTCTGACTGTGTGACCCCATAGATGGCAGCCCACCAGGCTTCCCTGTCCCTGGGATTCTCCAGGCAAGAATACTGGAGTAGGTTGCTATTTCCTTCTCCAATGCATGAAGGTGAAAAGTGAAAGTGAAGTCGCTTAGTTGTGTCCGAATCTTCAGAACCCCATTAACTGTAGCCTACCAGGCTCCTGTACACAGGTTGAAAAAGGGAAAGCAGCCCTGGCAAATAATTGGGCACTATCATCTGAGTATTTGACTTCAACAATTGACATACCAGTGTCACTGGGAAAAGTCTGCCTGAACTGCAGGTTATTTAGATATCAAGTAGCAAAGTAATATTGGGTATCCCCTTCCAGTACTCTTGCCTGGAAAATCCCATGGACAGAGGAGCCTGGCAGGCTGCAGTCCATGGGGTAGTGAAGAGTCGGACATGACTGAGCGACTTCCCTTTTACTTTTCACTTTCATGCATTGGAGAAGGAGATGGCAACCCACTCCACTGTTCTTGCCTGGAGAATCCCAGGGACGGGGAAGCCTGGTGGGCTGCTGTTTATGGGGTCACACAGAGTCGGACACGACTAAAGTGACTTAGCAGCAATATTGGGTCAACAACTGAGTACCTACTATGTACCAGACACTGTTCCAAGTACACCTCATGTCTATAAACCTTCCAATAACATCATGATGCATTATTATCTCCCTCCTACAGATGACAGAATAACAAGGCTCAGAGGTTGAAGAACTTGACCAAAGTCACACAGCTAAAAAATGAAGCTAGCCAATATGCTAATGAAAAGATGTTCAACATCATTAGTTATTAGAGAAATCCCAATCAAAAAACCTCAGAGAAACCAATTAAGACACACTAACATGGCTATAATTTTTAAAATGTAAAATAACAAGAGTGTGGAGAAACTGGAATCCTCCATACATTGTTGGTAGAAGTATAAAATGGTGCAGTCACTTTGGAAAACAGTCTGGGAGTTCCTCAAATGGCTAACATGGGGTTATTACATAATCCAATAATTCCACTCATAGATGTATATATACAAGAGAATTAAAAACATACGTTCACATAAAAACTTGTACATGAGTGTTTGTAGCAGAATTATTCACAAAAGTCAAAAGTGGAAACAACCCAAATGTCCATCAACTAATAAACAGATAAACAAAAGAGAGTATATTAATAAAAGGGAATGTTATTTAACCACAAAAAGGAATGAAAGCTAATTCATGCTATAACATGAATGTATCTTGAAAAAATTATAAAGTGAAAGCAGCCAAATACATATTTTTAAAAAAATTTATTTGGTTGGTCCAGGTCTTAGTTATGGCACTTGGGATCTTTAGTTGTGGTATATGGGATCTGCTTCCCTGACTGGGTATTGAATCCTGGCCCCCTACATTTTCAGTGTAGCATCTTAGCCACTGGACCACCAAGGAAGTACCTCAAACAGACTTTTATATAAATTGTCCAGTACAGGGAAATATACAGAGATAGAAAGATAGTGGTTGCCAGGGACTGGAGGAAGGAGAATTGGAGAACTGCTCGCAGGTACTAGGTTTCTTTTGGGGATGATTAAAAAAAAAGTCCTGCAATTTGATAGTGGTAATAGTTGCACAACTCTGTGAAGAAACTAAATGACACTGAATCATATACTTTAAAATGGTGCGTTTTATGGTGTGTAAATTATATCTCAGTTTTTTAAAAGTGGAGTTAGAATTAAAATTTAGCTCTGCCCACAAATCCTAAGCTCACTAACTCACTTTAAAAGCTTTTGATTATGGAAAATTGCAAAATAGAAAGGTAAGGAGACTAGCATAATGAACCTTCATGACACCATTATCCAGTTTCATATATCAATGTTCAGTCATTCTTCTTTCATCCACTTTCTTTTGTCTGGCATTTTTTTAATATAAGTTTTTACTGTGAGAAGAAAAATCACACAACATAAAATTTACCATCTTAACCATTTTTTGAAGTGTATAGTTCAGTGTTAAATATACTCACCTTGAAACAGAGCTCTAGAAGCTTTTCATCTTACAAATCTGAAACTTTATACCCATTAAACAACTCCCATCCCCCCTGCCTCAGCCCCCAGCAATCACCTTTCTACTTTCTGTTTCTATGAATTTTACTACTTTTGGGGGGAGTCATACAGTATTTGCCCTTTTGTGATTGGCTTATTTCAACTTAATGCTTTCAAGGTTCATCCATGTTGCAGCATGTAGTAAGATTTTGCTCCTTTAAGGATGAACAATATTCTATTGTATGTATATACTTCTTTCTTTATCTATCAATGGACATTTAGGGTGCTTCCATTTCTTGGCTATTGTGAATAGTGCTGTTATGAACATGGGTGTGCAAATATCCCTTTGAGATTCTGCTTTCAGTTCTTCCGGATAAATACCTAGAAGTGGAATTGCTGGATCATATAGCGATTCTATTTTTAATTTTTAAAGGAAACTCTATATTGTTTTTCATAACGGTTGCATTGTTTTACATGCCTGTCAACAGTACATGAGGGTTCTAATTTCTCTACAACGTCACCAACACTTATTTTCCTTTTTAAAATAGTAGTTATCTTAATGAGTATGAAGTAATAGCTCACTGTGGTTTTGATTTACAGTTTTCCAATGATTGGTGATATTGATCATCTTTCCATATGATCATTCGTCATTTTGGGTACACTTGAAAGCAAGTTTCAGATATCAAACCACCTCTAAATACTTCATTATGTATCTGTAACAGAGACTTAAAAATGACAAACACAGTACTATTATTTCACTGAATAAAATTAACAAGAGTTTCTTAATAATACTCTGTCTCAAAGAGTTCTCTGGTGTCCTAGTGGTTAAGATTCCAGGCTTTCACTGCCATGGCCCAGATTCAATCCCTGGTCAGGGAACTGAGTTCCCCAAAGCAGCATGGTATGGCCAACAAACAAATAAAATGCCCAGTCCTTATTCTATTTTCCATGACTGCCACAAAAATATCTTTTAATAGTTGGTCTGTTCAAATCAGAATCCAAATAGAGTACACATGCTGCATCTGGTTGATATGGCTCCCAGTTATTAATTTATAACAGTTGCCATTCTCTTTATTTAAATGCAATTTATTTACTGAAACAAAATATACCCTCATTTTTAAAATTACAAAGGTAATATAGATTATTCAACAAATGGTGTTAAGATAACTGGATATTTCCTTGAGAAAAATAAGGTGGATCCATTCTTCACACATTAACTTGGATAACCATACAAATAACGAAGACATCATAGGGGAATTTAAGAAAAATCATTTCATTGGGTAAAGTTTAAGTATAAGAGAAAACTCAGTATGTAACAGCAAAGAGAAAGATCAATCCTCTTGAGTATATAAAACAAAACATTTCTGCTTGGGAAAAGCCAATGTAAATAAACTCAAGAGATAAATGACAAATTGTAAAATAATTTGAAAGTCATGGTGCAGAGGACTAACTTCTCTAACAGAAGGATACAAAAGCCTAATAACCCAGGAGAACATTTCATTTAAAAAGGAAGCATAAATAGATCTTAGGGAGATTAGCTCAAGATGGTAGAGCAGAAGGACATGGACTCACCCCTTCTTGAGAGAGGACTGGAATCACAACCAACTGCTGAGCCACCATGGACACAAAAACACTGAAACCCACCAAAAAAGATACCCTACACCAAAGACAAAGGAAAAACCACAGACAGTAGGAAGGGCCCAATTGTGACAGAACCAAATCCCATACCTGCCGGGTGGGATACCCACGAACTGGAAAATAATTCTACTACAGAAGTTCTCCCACTGGAGTGAAGGTTCTAAGTCCCAAGCTGGGACTCCCAGCCTAGGGGATTGGCAACAGGAGGAGTTCCTAGAGAATAGAGCTTTTATGGCCAGCTGGATTTAACTGCAAGACTTCCCCCACAGGACTGGAGGAAACAGAAACTTCACTCTTGGAGGGCACACACAAGTTTTTGTGTGTGCTGGGACCTAGCGACTCCATAGCACCCTGGGCCAGACATACCTGCAGATCTTGGAGGGTCTTCTGGGGAGGTGGGGGTCAGTTGTGGCTCACTGTGGGGGCAAGGACATTGCTGGTGGAGGCCCCAGAGAATATTCATTGGTGTGAGCTCTTCCAGAGGTTGCCATCTTGGCATTCAGACCTGGTCTCACCCAATAGTCTGCAGCCTCCAGTGCTGGAATGCCTCAGNGTTGGAAGGCCTCCTGTAGAGGTGGGGGGAGGGGTGCTGTGGTTCACTGCAGGGACAAAGACGCTGGTGGCTGCAGTTCTTGGAAGTACTCATTGGTGTGAGCCCTTCTGAAATCTTCGATTATCCCAATCAAACAGCCTGTAGGCTCTAGTGCTAGGTTGCCTCAGCTAAACAACCAACAGGGAGGAAACATGGCCCCACCCATCAGCAGACAAAAGGACCTAAGTTTTACTGAGCACAGCCCTGCCCACCAGAGAGACAAGACCCAGCTCTACCCACCAACAGTCTCTCCCATCAGGAAGCCTGCACAAGCCTCTCAGATAGCCTCATCAACCAGAGGGCAGGTAGCAGAAGCAAGAAATACAATCCTGCAACCTGCAGAAAGAAACCTATCACAGAAAGTTAGACAAAATTAAACAGCAAAGGATAATGTCCCAGATGAAGGAACAAGATAAAAATCCCAGAAAAACAACTGTGTTAAGTAGAGATAGGCAACTTTCTGGAAAAAGAAGTCAGAATAATGATAGTGAAGATGATTCAGCATCTTGGAAAAAGAATGGAGGCAAGGGTCAAGAAAATGCAAGATGTGTTCAACAAATACCTAGAAGAAACAAAGAACAGGGATGAACAATTCAGTAACTGAAATGAAAATTACACTAGATAGAATAAATCAATAGCAGGATAACTGAGGCAGAAGAATGGATGGATAAGTGACTTGAAAGACCGAATGGTGGAAATCATTGCTACAAAACAGAATAAAGAAAAAAGAATGAAAAGAAATGAAGACAGTTTAAGAAACCTCTGGAACAACATTAAAGCACCAATACTCACATTATAGGTGTCTCAGAAGGAGAAGAGACAGAGAGAAAGGACCTGAGGAAATACTTAAAGAGATACTACCTGAAAACTTCTCTAACATGGGAAACAGTCACCCAAGTCCAGGAAGCACAGAGACTTCTAGGCAGGATAAACCCAAGGAGGAACACACTGAGACACATAGAAATCAAACTGAAAAAAATTAAGACAGAGAAAAAATATTAAAGCAGCAAGGGGAAAACAAGAAATAACATACAAGGGAACTCCCATAAGGCTATCAGCTGATTTTTCAGCAGAAATTCTGCAGGCCAGAAGGGAGGGGCACAATATATTTAAAGTGATGAAGAAAGGGAAGACCTTACAACCAAGAATACTCTACTCATCAAGGCTCTCATTCATATTTGATGGAGAAGTCAAAATCTTTATGGACAAATAAAAGCTAAGAGAATTCAACACCACCAGATCAGCTTTGCAACAAATGCTAAGGAACTCCTCTAGAAAGGGAAGGGACCAGAAAAAAACAACCTTGTACATGTATAGGTTGCACATCTATTGTATCTACATCAAAACTTCATGGGAACAGCAAACCCAAAACCTACAATAGATAAAAATACAAAAAAGAAAAAGCAACCTGAACACAACACTAAAGATGGTCATCAAACCATAAGAGAGGAGAACAAGAGTGGAATAGAAGAAAAAGACCTACAAAAACAAACCCTTTTCAGTTCAGTTCACTTCAGTTCAGTTCAGTCACTCAGTCGTGTCCGACTCTTTGCGACCCCATGAATCGCAGCATGCCAGGCCTCCCTGTCCATCACCTACTCCCGGAGTTCACTTAGACTCACGAGTGATGCCATCCAGCCATCTCATCCTCAGTCGTCCCCTTCTTCTCCTGCCCCCAATCCCTCTCAGCATCAAAGTCTTTTTCAATGAGTCAACTCTTCGCATGAGGTGGCCAAAGTACTGGAGTTTCAGCTTTAGATCATTCCTTCCAAACAGTTTAGAAAATAGCAACTGGACCATATATACTGATAATTACCTTAAATGTAAATGGATTAAACACTCCAACCAAAAGACATAGACTGGCTGAATGGATATAAAAGTAAGATCCAAATATATGTTGCCTACAAGGGAACCAGTTCGGACTGAGGGACACACAGAATGGAAGTTAGGAGATAGAATAAGGTCTGCCACGTAAATGTAAATCAAAAGAAAGCTGGAGTAGCAAATATATATCAGATAAAATAGACTATAAAATACTGTTATAAGAGATGATATATAATGATCAAGGGATCAATCCAAGAACCCACAAAAATTATTAATATGTATGCACCCAACATAGGAGCACCTCAATATATAAGGAAAAAACTAACAGCCATGTACATGTACAAGAGCACAATAGTAGTGGGTAGTAACAGTAGTAACACAGCACACTCATCAGTGGACACATCATCCAGACAGAAAGTGAATAAGGAAACACAGGCCTTAAAAGACATAATAGATCAGATGGACTTAAGTGATATAGAGCATTCCATCTAAAGGTAGCAGAATACACGTTCTTCTCAAGTACACATGAAATATACTCCAGGACTGACCACATGCTATAAAAACTGAAATCATATCAAGCATCTTTCCCAACCACAATGCTATGAGATAGAAATAAACTACAGGGAAAAAACTATAAAACACACAAACACATGGAGGCTAAATAATTCTATTAAATAACCAAGGGGTCACTGAAGAAATGAACAAGGAACTCAAAAGGGAAGTACAATGATCCAAAAACCATGCAATATGGTAAATGCAGTTCTAAAAGGGAAGTTTAAAGCAATAAAATCTTAACTCAGGAAACAAGAAAAATCTCAAATAAACAACCTAAACTTACACCTAAAGCAACTAGAATAAAAACAAACAAAGTCTAAAGATAGTAGAAGGAAAGAAATCATAAAGATCAGGGGAGAAATAAATGAAATAGAAACAAAAGAAAACAATGACAAAGATCAATGAAATCAAAAGCAGGTTCTTTGAAAACATAAACAAAACTGACAAAACTTTAGCCAGGTTCAGCAAGAAAAAAAGGGAGAGGACTGAAATCAATAAAATTAGAAATGAAAAGGGAGAAGTTACAACTGACACCACAAAAATACAAAATATCAAGAGACTACTACAAGCAACTATATGCCAATAAAATGGATAACCTCGAAGAAATGGACAAGTTCTTAGAAAGGTACAATATACCAAGCTTGAACCGGAAGAAATAGAAAACACGAACAGACCAATCACAGACACTGAAATTGAAACTATGATTAAAAAACTCCCAACAGTCTAAGACCTGATGGACTCAGAGGTAAATTCTATCAAACATTTAGAGAAGAGCTAACACCTATCCTCCTGAAACTGTTCCAAAAAAACTGTTTAGGAAGGAAAACTCCCAAACCCATTATATGAGGCCACCATTACCCTGATATTAAAACCAAAGAAATACACCACACACAAAAAAGAAAACTACAGGCCAGTAATAACTGATGAACATAGATGTAAAAATCCTCAACAAAATACTAGCAATTCAAATGCATTAAAAAGATTATATACCATGATCAAGTTGGGATTTTCTATGCAAGGATTCTTCAATATTGGCAAATCACTCATTTGCCAATATTTGACACCCCATATCAACAAATTGAAGAATTCAAAACCATATGTCATCTCAATAGGTGCACAAAAAGCTTTTAACAAAATTTAGCACCCACTAATGATAAAAACTCTCCAGAAAGTGGGCTTAGAGGGGAACCTATCTCAATGTAATAAAGGCCATATATGAAGAACTTACAGCTAATATCATACTCAATGGTGAAAAGTTGAAAACATTTCCTCTAAGATCAGGAACAAGACAAGGATGTCCACTCTTCCCACTTTTATTTAACACAGTTTTGGATGTTCTAGCTACCGCAATCAGAGAAGAAAAAGAAATAAAGGAATCCAAATTGGAAAAGACTAAGTTAGACTCTCATTGTTTGCAGATGACATGATCCTATACACAGAAAATCCTAAACATGCTACAAGAATAGTTATTAGATATCACCAATGAATCAGGTAAAGTTGCAAAAAGGTTACAAAATTAATACACAGAATGCTATATACTAAGTGAAAGATCAGAAAGAGAATTTCAAGCAACAACCCCATATGCCATTGCATCAAAAAGAATAAAATACACAAGAGTAAACCTACCGAACAAGACAAAAGACCTGTACTCCCCAAACTATAAGGTGCTATTAAAGAAATTGAAGAGAACACAAAGAGATGAGAAGATATACTACGTTCTTGGCTTGGAAGAATCAACACTGTCAAAATTACTATACTATACAAGGCAATCTACAGATTCAATTAAATCCCTATCAAATTATCAATGGCATTTTTCACAGAAATAGAGAAAAAAACCTTAAAATCTGTATGGAGACAAAGAAGACCCCGAATAACCAAAGTAGTCTTGAAAAGGAAAAATGAACCTGGAGGAATCAGGTTCCCCCAGATCAGGCTATACTACAAAGCTAATAGTCATCAAAACAGTATGGCACTGGCACAAAAACAGACATATAGATCAATGGAAGAAGACAAAGTCCAGAAATAAACTCTAGCACACATGGTCAGGTAATCTATGAAAAAGGAAGCGAGATTACACAATGGGAAAGACAATTTCTTCAACAAATGGTGCTGGGAAAACAGGACAGCTGCATGTAAAAAGCAAATTAGAAAACTTTAACACAATACACAAAGATAAACTCAAAATGGAATAAAGCCCTAAATGTGACACCATACACTATAAAACTATTAGAGGAAAACATAGGCAGAACATTCTATGACATAAATTGCAGCAAGATTTTTTCAATCTGTCTCCCAGAGAAATGAAAATTAAAAAAAAAATAAACAAATGGAACCTAATTAAACAGAAAAGATTTGCACAGCAAAGGAAACCATAAACAAAATGAGAACACAACACATAGAATGGGAGAAAATATTAGTAAATGAGGTGACCAACAGGGGATTCAGTTCAGTTCAGTTGCTCAGTCATGTCCTACTCTTTGTGACCCCATGGACTGCAGCACGCCAGGCCTCCCTGTCCATTGCCAACTCTGAGTTCACTCAAACTCATGTCCACTGAGTCGGGGATGCCATCCAACCATCTCATCCTCTGTCATCCTCTTCTCCTGCCCTCAATCTTTCCCAGCATCAGGGTCTGTTCAAATGAGTCAGCTCTTCACATCACGTGGCCAAAGTATTGGAGTTCCAGCTTCAAATCAGTCCTTCCAATGAACATTCAGGACTGAGTTCCTTTAGGATGGACTGGTTGGATCTCCTTGCAGTCCAAGGGACTCTCAAGAGTCTTCTCCAACACCACAGTTCAAAAGCATCAATTCTTCAGCACTCAGCTTTCTTTACAGTCCAACTTTCACATCCATACATGACCACTGGAAAAACCATAGCCTTGACTAGACGGAGCGTTGTTGGCAAAGTAATGTCTCTGCTTTCGAATATGTTGTCTAGGTTGGTCATAACTTTTTTTCCAAGAAATAAGCGTCTTTTTATTTCATGGCTGCATTCACCATCTGCAGTGATTTTGTAGCCCCCCCAAAATAAAGTCTGCCACTGTTTCCCCATCTATTTCCCATGAAGTGATGGGACCAGATGCCATGATCTTCATTTTCTGAATGTTGAGCTTTAAGGCAACTTTTTCACTCTCCTCTTTCACTTTCTTTAAGAGGCTGTTTAGTTCTTCTTCACTTTCTGCCATAAGGGTGGTGTCATCTGCATATCTAAGGTTATTGATATTTCTTCCAGCAATCTTGATTCCAGATTGTGCTTCATCCAGCCCAGTGTTTCTCATGATGTACTCTGCATAGAAGTTAAATAAGCAGGCTGACAATATACAGCCTTGACTTACTCCTTTTCCTATTTGGAACCAGTCTGTTGTTCCATGTCCAGTTCTAACTGTTGCTTCCTGACCTGCATATAGATTTCTCAAGAGGCAGGTCAGGTGGTCTGGTATTCCCATCTCTTTCAGAATTTTCCACAGTTTATTGTGATCCACACAAAGGCTTTGGCACAGTCAATAAAGCAGAACTAGTTGTTTTTCTGGAACTCTCTTGCTTTTTCGATGATCTAGCAGATGTTGGCAATTTGATCTCTGATTCCTCTGCCTTTTCTAAAACCAGCTTGAACATCTGGAAGTTCTCAGTTCACGTATTGCTGAAGCCTGGCTTGGAGAATTTTGAGCATTACTTTACTAGCATGTGAGATGAGTGCAATTGTGTGGTAGTTTGAGCATTCGTTGGCATTGCCCTTCGTAGGGATTGGAATGAAAACTGATCTTTTCCAGTCTTATGGCCACTGCTGAGTTTTCTAAATTTGCTGGCATACCGAGTCCAGCACTTTCACAGCATCATCTCTTAGGATTTGAAACAGTGCAACTGTAAATCCATCACCTCCACTAGCTTTGTTTGTAGTGATGCTTCCTAAGGCCCACTTGACTTCACATTCTAGGATGTATGGCTTTAGGTGAGTGGGCACACCACTGTGATTATCTGGGTCATGAAGATCTTTTCTGTATAGTTCTTTTGTGTATTCTTGCCACTTCTTCTTAATATCTTTTGCTTCTGTTAGGTCCATACCATTTCTGTCCTTTACTGAGCCCATCTTTGCATGAAATGTTCCCTTGGTATCTCTAATTCTCTTGAAGAGATCTCTAGTCTTTCCCATTCTATTGTTTTCCACTATTTCTTTGCATTGATCACTGAGGAAGGCTTTCTTATTTCTTCTTGCTATTCTTTGGAATGCTGCATTCAAATGGGTGCATCTTTCCTTTTCTACTTTTTAAACAGGGTATTAGTCTCCAAAATTTATAAACAACTCATGCAGCTTAATATAACAACAAACAACCCAACCAAAAAATGAGCAGAAGACCCAAAGAGACATTTCTGCAAAGGAGACAAACAGATGGCCAAGAGGCATGTGAAAAGATTTTCAACATGGCTAATTACTAGAGAAATGCAAATCAAAACTACAATGAGACATCATCTCACACCCACTAAAATAGCTATCATCAAAAATTCACAAACAGTAAATGCTGGAGAGGGTGTGGAGAGAAGGGAACCCTCCTACACTGTTGGTAGGGATGTAAATTGGTACAGCCATTATGGAGAACAATATGTAGGTTCCTTAAAAAATAGAGCTGCATATGACAGTGTAATCCCACTCCTGGGCCTTTATCCAGAGAAAAGCATGGTCTAAATGGATCCATGCACCCCAGTGTTCATTGCAGCACTGTTTACAATAGCCATGACATGGAAGCAACCTAAATGTCAATCAGTAGATAAATGAAGAAAGAAGATGATGACTGCTACCCTCTGAAGCACAATGAATTCCTAGCCTAAAGTGGGCCAGTCCAGTTAACCTTACAATTTTCCAGGAGACTAAAATTATTTAGGTGAGATTAAACAACAATATATGCAAACAACTATCAGAAAAGGAGCACATTTGAGCTGTAAAGAAAGTAGGAGTTGAGATTCCGAACAACTATCTACAGCTTTTAATTGCTGGCTTACTCTTCAGTCTAACAAACATGAATTGAGGGACTACAAATGCCAAGATGCAGATAGCACAGAGTAAGTCACTTATAAAGAACACAAAAAGCTGTAAGCACGGTACCACTGGAACACAGAGGAAAGACACGTAACCAGTCAGTGAGGTAATGCTTTCTAGAGAGAGCACACCTATTTATAAAATTCAAGGGAAAACAGCTCCCTGAGAAAAGTTTAATGTCTCATTTTCCAATGTAGACATGTAGTCTACAGCTGTACTATGCTTAGTTGCTCAGTCATGTTCAACTCTTTGTGACCCCACGGAGTGTAGCTCGCCAGGCTCTTCTGTCCATGGAATTCTCCAGGCAAGAATACTGGAGTGGTTTGCCATGCCCTCCTCCAAGAGTCTTCCCAACCCAGGGATCAACCCAGGTCTCCCGCATTGTAGGCAGATTCTTTTACCGTTTGAGCCACCAGGGAAGCCCAAGAATACTGGAGTGGGTAGCCTATCCCTTCTCCAGGGGAACTTCCCAACCTAGGAATTGAACCAGGGTCTTCTGCATTGCAGGTGGATTCTTTACCAGCTAAGCTACCCAGGAAGCCCCTACTCTACAGCTGCTGCTGCTGCTAAGTCACTTCAGTCGTGTCCAACTCTGTGCGACCCCATAGATTGCAACCACCAGACTCTCCCATCCCTGGGATTCTCCAGGCAAGGACACTGGAGTGGGTTGCCATTTCCTTCTCCAATGCATGAAAGTGAAAAGTGAAAATGAAGTCGCTCACTCATGTCCAACTCTTAGTGACCCCATGGACCACAGCCTACCAGGCTCCTCTGTCCATGGGATTTTCCAGGCAAGAGTACTGGAGTGGGTTGCCATTGCCTTCTCCATACTCTACAGCAGTGGCTTTCAAATTGTGCTTGCCAAACCAGGATTTGGGCAGATGGAGAAGTGGACCAAATAACCAGACAGGGCAAGTGCTCCTATTTTCTCTTCAATCTGAGCTCATATTCTCCATCTTATCTATTTTATATTTTGGCTCTTTCAAAAAATATTTTACTGAACAACATTTTCTATTTAAAAACAAGTGTAAGTATTTATCACTAGAATGCATGCTCCAAGAAAGCCGGGATTTCTTGGTCTGTTTTGTTTACTGGTATACCTCCAGTGGATAGAACATAGAGAATCAATGAACCATTTAGGCCTTCAACCAATATTTATTTACTGAGCCAAGCACTGAAACATGTCAGGCACTGACCTAGGTGTTAATATACAATAGTGAACAAGAGTCCCAAATTCCTGTCCTCATGGAGCTGACATTCTAGTGATTAATATTTCACAGTGGCGGGGG
>SJXQ01007559.1:60762-84222 GCA_006408695.1 Aepyceros melampus
AATTTGTGCCACTACATACTGTGGAGTTCAACAACCAGTAAGAAACTAAAGTGATAATCACAAAGCTAAGAATAATGTCAAATTAAAAAGTAGGAATAGGGCTTCCCTGGAGTCCAGTGATTAAGAATCCACTTGCCAATACAGAGGACACTGGTTCAATCCCTACTCCAAGAATATCCCACATGCTATGGGGCAACAAAGCCTCTGTGCTACAACTACTGAGCCCAAGCTCTAGAGCCTGTGAGCCACAACTACTGAGACCACATGCTACACCTAGTGAAGCCTATGCACCCTCCAGCCCATGCTCTGCAACAAGAGAAGCCACCTCAATGAGAAGCCTGGGTACTGCAACAAAGAGTAGCCCCCACTCACTGCAACTAGAGAAAGTTTGTATGCAGCAATGAAGACCCAGTGAAGTCAAATATCAATCAATCAATTTTTTTAAAAAAAGTAAGAATAGTAGCAATTAAAATCATAGCCAATTCAAGGCAACATTCATAAAGTGGTCTTCTCTCTCAACTGTAGGAGTATCATCTACACACACACTCTGGTAGAGTCTTTGACATTAAATAGTGCAGTCAAGCTAGAGGTGGTAAATACTGATCCAGAGCTACCAAAGGCTATTAAAAATGGTCATTTTAATTTGTGAATACTCAATTTTAGTACTCTTAAATTGCTCTTAGGCTGCCAACAGCCAGCTCATTTCTGTAGGTGAAACTGCCTATCACATATAAGAACTGTAACTTAGATTTATTTAATTTGTTGTGGCTCATCTGGGGGCTGGAGATTATTTTGAGCATAACTGTTGTAATCAACAGAAACAGCAGGAACTTCAGCCTTCAATGGACCTATGCTCAAACTGAAGTGGTGGGGCAAATCATGGGCAAGTCATTTAATTTCTTCATCTATAAAGTAGAGACTCTGTTATATTCCTACCTAATTGTAAGATTTTGAAATTATTTATATAAAATGTCTAACACACAGGCTCTAAAAACTTATTATGAAATAAAGCCCAGTCTGTTATTTTACAAAGATAAATTCTATGGTACATATTACTCTCTGCAGGTCCTCAGAAATATTTGAAACAAGTAGATTCCAGAATAGGCACTTGTTCTACCCAAAGCAACATCTTTAGGACTGAAAAATCAGAAGGCCTGATGAAAGGTAGTATTAGAAATAAGAGGAGAACAGGGATTTCTCTGGTGATACAGTGGTGGTACAGTCTGCCTGCCACTGCAGGAGACATGGGTTCAATTCCTGGTCCAGAAGACACCACATGTAATGAAGCAACAAAGCCTGTGCTCCATAACTACTGAGCCTGTACACCACAACTACAGAAGGCAACATGCTCTAGAACCTGCATGACCCAACTACTGAGCCTGCGTGCCTAGACCCTGTGCTCTGCAACAAGAGAACTACTGCAATGAGAAGCCTGTGCACCACAACAAAGAGTAGCCCCTGCTCACCACAACTAAAGAAAGCCTGCCCAAAGCAACAAAGACCCAGTGCAGCCAGAAAGAATAAAAAAATTTAAAAAAAAAGAAATAAGAGAAGAACACAGTCCAAGGCAGCTTTTAGGTTACCTTGGCAAGGAGGACAGGAACTATAGAGGTGACAATGATGGTGAGAAATTTCTAAGAGTCCTTGAACTAAATGAAGATGGTTAAGAAAATCAACCAGAAAAAAAATTTCCCTAAACTACACTGTGGGTGTTAACAATATGAACAACTAAAATATTGGAGTTCATAAATTCAAAATTAAAAACAAAAGTTAAACATAGAAAAATTCTACCATTACATTTTTGCATCCGCTCCTTTGACTTGGAACAGGAGATCTGATGCCTTTCTAATGTACCAAGAGGTCAATTTTAGGTCTTATACTTTTGTGTTACATGTGTATTAAAGAATTTAGCCTTGAATCCTTTTACTGGGAATGATTAATTTTATCCTATTTCATAAAGGAAAACAGCTGCTTTGAAATGTAGGCATTTCCAAACATAAATAGATGTCTTGCATAGTGTTTTTTATATTTAGGATTACTACTCGATATTTGTAGAATTTTGGCATTTGAATGACATCATGCTTCAATTTCAGTACCACCGCACAGTAAATCAGTATCTCCACTGTCACTGAATATTCATTGGCAGGACTGAAGCTAAAGCTCTAATACTTTGGCCACCTGATGCAAAGTGCCAACTCACTGGAAAAGACCCTGATGCTGGGAAAGACTGAGGGCAGGAGGGAAAGATTTGAGGGCAGGAGGAGAGGAGGGCAACAGAGTATGAAATGATTGGATGGCATCACTGACTCATCCATCACTAGATGGACATGAGAGACAGTGAAGGACAGGGAAGCCTGGCATGTTGCAGTCTATACAGTTGCAAAGAGTAAGACCCAACTGAGGGACTGACCAAAAACAACTGTAGCTATTCTTTCACACCATGAACATTGGAAAAGGTTATTTTCATAGAATATAAGGTCAGAGAAACTTTTTCTGGAATTCAGTAGACAACTCCACAATTTGGGGGATGTAATTCAGGCCATTATGTTCACTTATTGGAAACCAATTTCAGCAAAGTGAGCCAGTCCATCTCCTGCCAAATGAGTGGTCCTAAGGCATAATTTTGCTGCTGCTGCTGCTGCTAAGTCACTTCAGTTGTGTCCGATTCTGTGCGACTCCATAGATGGCAGCCCACCAGGCTCCGCCGTCCCTGGGATTCTCCAGGCAAGAACACTGGAGTGGGTTGCCATTTCCTTTTCCAATGCATGAAAGTGAAAAGTGAAAGTGAAGCCGCTCAGTCGTGTCTGACTCTTTGCAATCCCATGGACTGCAGCCTACCAGGCTCCTCCGCCCATGGGATTTTCCAGGCAAGAGTACTGGAGTGGGTTGCTATTGCCTTCTCCGATAATTTTGCTAGGAATGTGCAAATACAACCACACATTTGGAACACATTTCTGAACAACCTTGCTTTTATTCAAACTGAACTGTAATGTCAACCAATAGGTCAAATATATTATTTTAGTCTTTGGTGTTGTGCTGAATGCCTTTTGGAGGCCAAGTAAGTTGTTTTCTCCAGTATCGTCAGTACCATACCTCAACTAGGTCAATTAATCTCCATAATAGGGCAGATTTCCATGACATGAATCTAATAATTCACCAAGCAAAGTATTCAACTATGTTTGGTGCAAACCACAATGTTAATTACCAGTTACTGACATGATTCCTTTTGAACATTTTTGCATAAAAAATGGAATCCTAAGGAATGATACAATGAATACCCTTAAGTCTTTGTAAAATGTTTCTGAAAAAGAATTGAAGCTTTCTAAGGCCAACAGTAACATTATTTACAGAAGCACCATCTGTAGTCATATTCGTTAATTTTGACCAATCTATACTAAAAATTTCAAGACTTTTCTCAACATACAAAATCCAGATATTTCTAGATGAACCCATCACAAGCAACTCCAAGAGTTAGACTGCATCAAAATTATTAACATATAAATTATATATCTAGGTGCAGTTCTCAAACTTTATAGAGTGTATCAGAATCAGTTGGAGGGCTTATTATAACAAATTGACAAGCTTCATTTCCAGTAGGTCTGGGGTAAGGCCTGATAATGTCTATTTATAACAAGTTCCCAAGTGGTACAGTGCTGTTGATCAGGGACCATACTTTGAGAACTACTGGCTAGACACATAGTTATTTATAAATGTACAGTGTTTATATCTGTTGTAACCAACTGTAATCTAAAACTTTATAATTTAACTTCTTGACACAATTTGTCACAAAAATGTTCAGCCACCAATCTTAAACATCCGGAACAACAGTGTCTAGTACTTTTGCAAATGTTTGTTCATGATGTAAAATTCTGCTGTACTCAACACTCTTTTCTTAAATCACTACCTACAAAAGGCTTTCAAGCCCTGGCAATTTTTTCATGTAATATATAATCAAATTTCATGGCAGTATTATTTAATTCTGTCTGTATTAAGAAACAACCTATTGAAATTCCAATCCCTTTAAAAAATTCTTTTTGATTCAGCACTCATCATTCTTGTATACTGGTCATATTTCTTACAATGGTTTATTTTAAATGGTGTCTTAATTTACAGTCTTTCAACAAACACACTGTGTTTAGATACATCATCACTTCCACTAGGAAATAGGCTCCCTTTAATTTTCCTTTAAATATTTGTCCTTCTATATGTTTTCTCCACTTTTCAGATATGAGTAAAAGAAATATTTCATATTCTTCAAAACTACTATAAAAAAAGGACAAACAAAAAACAAAACAAAACAAAGCAATAGTACAAGCACAACAATCAATGGTGTTTTAGTTTTCTATTTTTGTATAACAAATTACCCCCCAAACTTAGTAGCTTAAAGAGCATTTATTTTCTCATAGTGTCTGTGAATGTGGCTTAACTGGGTTCTTTGGCTCAGGGTCTCTCACAGACTGCAGTCAAGGTGTCAGATAAGGCTGCAGTCATCTCAAGGCTCGACTGGGAAAGGATCTGCTTACAAGCTCACTCAAGTGGCTGTTGGCAGGATTCAGTTCCTGTGGGCTGTTGCACTGAGGACCTCAGTTCCTCACTGGTTGTTGGTCAGAGGCTGCCCTCAGTTACTTGTAATGTGAGCCTCTTCACAGGGCAGCCCACAACATGGTAGTTTGCTTCACGAGAGTGATCAAGCAAAAAAATCCAAGGGGGAGACTGCAAACAAGATGGAAGTTGTAGTCTTTTATAACCTAATCTTGGAAGTGACATCTCATCATTTTTGTTATATTCTGTTCATTAAAAGCAAGTCACAGTCCAGCCCACACACAGGAGGTGGAGGTAGATTAAACAAGAGTGTGAATACCAGGAGGTGGGAATTACTAGGAGCCATGTCAGTTCAGTTCAGTCACTTAGTTGTGTCTGACTCTTTGCAACCCCATGAACTGCAGCACGCCAGGCCTCCCTGTCCATCACCAACTCCCGGAGTCCACCCAAACCCATGTCCATCAGGTCGGTGATGCCATGCAACCATCTCATCCTGTCGTCCCCTTCTCTTCCTGCCCTCAATCTTTCCCAGCATCAGGGTCTTTTCAAATGAGTCAGCTCTCTGCATAGGTAGCAAGAGTATTGGAGTTTCAGCTTCAACATCAGTCCCTCTAATGAACACCCAGGACTGATCTCCTTTAGGATGGACTGGTTGGATCTTCTTGCAGTCCAAGGGACTCTCAAGAGTCTTCTCTGACACCACAGTTCAAAAGCATCAATTCTTTGGTGCTCAGCTTTCTTTATAGTCCAACTCTCACATCCATACATGACTACTGGAAAAACCATAGCCTTGACTAGACAGACTTTTGTTGGCAAAGTAATGTCTCTGCTTTTTAATATGCTGTCTGCTGTTGCTGCTGCTGCTGCTAAGTCACTTCAGTCGTGTCCGACTCTATGTGACCCCAGAGACAGCAGCCCACCAGGCTCCCTCGTCCCTGGGATTCTCCAGGCAAGAACACTGGAGTGGGTTGCCATTTCCTTCTCCAATGCAGGAAAGTGAAAAGTGAAAGTGAAGTCGCTCAGTCGTGTCCAAGTGTTCACAACCCCATGGACTGCAGCCTACCAGGCTCCCCCAGGCAAGAGTACTGGAGTGGGGTGCCATTGCCTTCTCCGAATATGCTGTCTAGGTTGGTCATAACTTTCCTTCCAAGGAGCAAGCATATTTTAATTTCATGGCTGCAATCACCATCTGCAGTGATTTTGGAGCCCAGAAAAATAAAGGCAGCCACTGCTTCCACTGTTTCTCCACCTCCCTGCCGTGAAGTGGTGGGACTGGGAGCCATGTAGAAGATGGCTATCATGAAAGACAAGTGGTACTTGGTCAGACATCATGGAGCAGTACAGACTCCAATAAATGAAGACCATGTGGCTTGATAAAAGGGACAAGTCAGTGTTGCACGAGGATGATATTTCAAGAGCAGCTAGAATGTTACAATTCTTGGTAATATTTCACAATTTTTTAAATGTTGGCAACAAATCCATACTTATTAAAAAAGAAATGAGTTTGTAAATGCAAGTTAAATGATAGAAGGAAATGAAAAACCATCCAATTAGATGATGCCTTAATATTCAATCCAAACCCACAATATGCTTTAGATCCTGATGAACACTATTTATCAATGAAAATCAATGGAATTCTTTTTAAAAATGTGTGGAGCTATTGGCTGCCAGTTTGCCATCCTTGCCATAATCCTTGTGATTTTCTTTGTGGTATAGATGAAAAGGCAAAAGTTTTGGTATCTGAAATGCAAATTGTGGTCCTGCCATTTTCACTATGTCCTTGGGCCTATGACAAGGGTCAGAGAAAGATCCTCAGCGCTATTACTGTTAGTATTTTCTTACTTGTCTTTCCTACTAGACTATGAGCTCCTGGAGGATTAGAGTACCACTCCACTCGACTGCAGTGTTCCCTTATCTCACTTTCCTAGTTCATTTTTCCATACAGCACTTACTATACTACCTAAAATACTATACACTTTGTCTTTTCATCTGGTTTATTGTTTGTCCTTCCCACCAGAATATAAACTTCATGAGGTAAGAAACCTGTTTTGGTCGCTGCTTTATCCTCTCAATATTAAAGTATGCCTAGTGCACAGTAGAAGCCCATTAAACATTTATTTAAGGAATAAATTCCATTGTTCATAGTGCAGAGCACAGGGTCTCATACAGAATAGGTGTTCAAAAAATGCTAAAAAGCATTCATTGTTCTGATAAGAAAAATGGGGTTAAATGAGGCCAGAGAATGGTAGGCAAATCAAGAAGTACCCTGCATGTCATGTCAAGCTTAAGGCATGAGAGTGAAATGTCAATGTCCAACTTACTTGGCATACAATATATTTTGGTTAAAGTAATTGAAGCTGTCATTTATATGGCATTTACTATGTTGCATATAATGTTCTAAGCACTGTACTTAATTTAATACTCACAATGAAGTCTGTAAATAAGATTAAATAACATAATGAATCTATGTAAGCTACTTAGCCCAGGTGGTAGCTATCATTACTAAGACCAAGGGGACATTTATTCTATAAATGCATTGCTAAACAGCTACAAAGCTTACTTTTCCTTAACAAACTGTGGCAATTACATTTGAAATTGAGTAAGTTTCATGGATGAACCTATAAAATTAGAAAACACTGGCTCTAAATTCTTCCTTATCTGCCTTTCAAAGCCTTCTTTCTATAGTAAATGAGTCTATCAACTTACCTCTTTCTCTTTCAATAACCATTACTATTCACAATGCATTAAACCCTGCAGCAAAATCTCTGCCCTCTTTGAACACAATTAAAAGATAATAGGGCCACCCAATATGGATGGGTCATAGTGGAAAGTTCTGACAAAATGTGGTCCATTGGAGAAAGGAATGACAAAAACACTTCAGTATTCTTGCCGTGAGAACCCCATGAACAGCATGAAAAGGCAAAAAGACAAGACACTGAAAGATGAACTACCCAGGTCGGTAGGTGCCCAGTATGGTACTGGAGAAGAGTGGAGAAATAACTCCAGAAAGAATGAAAAGCCAAAGCAAAAACAATGTCCAGTTCTGGATGTGACTGGTAATGGAAGTCAAGTCTGATGCTGTAAAGGACAATAATGCATAGGAACCTGGAATGTTAGGTCCATGAATCAAGGAAAATTGGAAGTGGTCAAACAAGAGATGGCAAGAGTGAACATCAACATTTTAGGAATCAGTAAACTCAAATGGACAAGAATGGGCAAAATTAATTCAGATGACAATTGTATCTACTATTGGGGCAAGAATCCCTTAGAAGAAATGGAGTAGCTCTCATAGTCAACAAAATAGTCCGAAATGCAGTACTTAGGTGCAGTCTCAAAAATGACAGAATGATTTCTGTTCATTTCCAAGGCAAACCATTCAATATCACAGTAATCCAAGTCTATGCCCCAATCAGTAATGCAGAAGAAACTGAATGGTTCTATGACTACCTACAAGACTTTCTAGAACTAACATACATAAAAGATGTTCTTTTAATCATAGGGGAGTGGAATGCAAAAGTAGGAAGCCAAGAGATCCCTGGAGTAACAGGTAAGTTTGGCCTTGGAGTACAAAATGAAGAAGGGCAAAGTGTTGCAAAGAGAATGCACTGGTCATAGCAAACACCCTCTCCCAATAATATAAGAGATGACTCTACACATGGACATCACCAAATGGTCACTACTGAAATCAGACTGATTATACTCTTTGCAGCTGAAGATGGAGACACTCTATATAGTAAGCACAAACAAGACCAGGAGCTGACCGTTGCTCAGATCATGAACAACTCAGATCATGAAGAACTTATTGCCAAATTCAGACATAAATTGAAGAAAGTAGGGAAAACCACTAGACCATTCAGGTATGACCTAAATCAAATCCCTTGTGATTATACAGTGGAAGTGACAAACAGATTCAAGGATTAGATTTGATAGAGTGCCTGAAGAAATATGGACAGAGGTTCATGACACTGTACAGGAGGGCAGTGATTAAGGCCATCCCCAAGAAAAAGAAATGCAAAAAGGCAAAATGGCTGTCTGAGGAGGCCTTACAAATATCTGAGAAAAGAAGAGAAGCTAAAGGCAAAGGAGAAAAGGAAAGATATACCCATCTGAATGCAGAGTTCCAAAGATTAGCAAGGAAAGATAAGAAAGCCTTCCTCAGTGAAAAATGCAAGGAAATCGAGGTGAAAGACTAGAGATCTCTTCAAGAAAATTAGAGATCCAAGGGAACATTTCATGTGAAGATGGGCACAATAAAGGACATAAATGGTATGGACCTGACAGAAGCAGAAGATATTAAGAATAGGTGGCAAAACACAAAGAACTACACAAAAAAGATCTTCATGGCCCAGATAACCATGATGGTGTGATCACTCAGCTACAGCCAGACATCCAAAGTGTGAAGTCAAGTGGGCCTTTGGAAGCATCACTATGAACAAAGCTAGTGTTCAGTTCAGTTTAGTTCAGTTGCTCAGTCATGTCCGAGTCTCTGAGACTCCAACAACTACAGCACGTCAGGCCTCCCTGTCTATCACCAGCTCCCGGAGTTCACTCAAACTCACGTGCATCGAGTCGGTGATGCCATCCAGCCATCTCATCCTCTGTCGTCCCCTTTTCTTCCTGCCCCCAATCTCTCCCAGCATCAGTCTTTTCCAATGGGTTAACTCTTCGCATGTGGTGGCCAAAGTACTGGAGTTTCAGCTTTAGCATCATTCCTTCCAAAGAACACCCAGGACTGATCTCCTTCAGAATAAACTGGTTGGATCTCCTTGCAGTCCAAGGGACTCTCAAGAGTCTTCTCCAACACCACAGTTTAAAAGCATCAATTCTTTGGCACTCAGCTTTTTTCACAGTCCAACTCTCACATCCATACATGACTACTGGAAAAACCATAGCCTTGACTAGACAAACCTTTTTTGGAAAAGTAATGTCCCTGCTTTGAATATGCTATCTAGGTTGGTCATAAATTTCCTTCCAAGGAGTAAGTGTCTTTTAATTTCATGGCTGCAAACACCATCTGCAGTGATTTTCGTGTCCCCCCAAAATAAAGTCTGACACTGTTTCCACTGTTTCCCCATCTATTTCCCATGAAGTGATGGGACCAGATGCCATGATCTTCGTTTTCTGAATGTTGAGCTTTAAGCCAACTTTTTCACTCTCCTCTTTCACTTTCATCAAAAGGCTTTTTTAGTTCCTCTTCACTTTCTGCCATAAGGGTGGTGTCATCTGCATATCTGAGGTTATTGATATTCCTTCCAGCGATCTTGATTCCAGCTTGTGCTTCCTCCAGCCCAGCCTTTCTCATGATGTACTCTGCATAGAAGTTAAATAAGCAGGGTGACAATATACAGCCTTGACGTACTCCTTTTCCTATTTGGAACCAGTTTTAACTGTTGCTTTCTGGTGTGCATATAGGTTTCTCAAGAGGCAGGTGAGGTGGTCTGGTATTCCCATCTCTTGAAGAATTTTCCAGTTTATTGTGACCCACACAGTCAAAGGCTTTGGCATAGTCAATAAAGCAGAAATAGATGATTTTCTGGAACTCTCTTGCTTTTTCCATGATCCAGCGGATGTTGGCAATTTGATCTCTGGTAGGTGATGGAATTCCAGTTGAGCTATTTAAAATCCTGGAAGATGATGCTGTGAAAGTGCTGTACTCAATATGCCAGCAAATTGGGAAAACTCAGCAGTGGCCAAAGGGTTGGAAAACGTGTTTTCATTCCAATCCCGAAGAAAAGCAACATCAAAGAATGCTCAAACTATACACAACTGTGCTCATCTCATCTGCTAGCCAAGTAATGCTCAAAATTCTCCAAGTGAGGCTTCAACAATATGAGAATCAAGAAGTTCCACATGTTCAAGCTGTATTTAGAAAAGGCAGAGGAACCAGAGATCAAATTGCCAACATCTGTAGGATCATAGAAGAGAGTTCCAGAAAGACATCTACTTCTGCTTTATTGATATATCAAAGCCTTTGACGGTGTTGATCACAACAAACTTGGAAAATTCTTCAAGAGATGTGAATACCAGAACACCTTACCTGCCTCCTCAGAAATCTGTATGCAAGTCATCAAGAACCAACAGTTAGAACCGGACATGGAAAAACAGACTGGTTCCAAATTGGGAAAGGAGTACCTAATGGCTGTATATTGTCACCCTGCTTATTTAACTTATATGCAGAGTATATCATACAAAATGCTGGGCTGGATGAAGCAAAAGCTGGAATTAAGATTGCTAGGAAAAATATCAGTAACCTCAGACATGCAGATGATACCACCCTTATGGCAGAAAGTGAAGAGGAACTAAAGAGCCTCTTGATGAGAGTGAAAGAAGAGAGTGAAAAAGCTGGTTTAAAACTGAACATTCAGAAAACTAAGATCATGGCATCCACGGAAATAGATGGGGAACAATGGAAACAGTGACTAACTTTATTTTCTTGGGCTCCAAAATCACCACTGATGGTGACTGCAGCCATGAAATTAAAAGACACTTGTTACTTGGAAGAAAAGCTATGACCAACCTAGACAGCATATTAAATAGTAGAGACATTACTTTGCCAACAAATGTCCATCTAGTCAAAGCTATGGCTTTTCCAGTAGTCATGTATGGATGTGAGAGTTGGACCATAAAGAAAGCTAAGACTGAAGAATTGATGCTTTTGAAGTGTGGTGTTGCAGAAGCCTGTTGAGAGTTCCTTGGACTGCAAGGAGTTCAAACCAGTGAATCCTAAAGAAATCAGTCCTGAATATTCATTGGAAGGGTTGACGCCTGAAACTGAAGCTCCAACACTTTGGGCACCTAATGCAAAAAACTGACTAATTGGAAAAGACCCTGATGCTGGGAAAGATTGAAGAGGGGTGGAGAAGGGGATGATAGAGGATGAGATGGTTGGATGGCATCACCGACTCAATGGAGATGAGTTTGAGCAAGCTCTGGGAGCTGGTGATGGGACAAGGAAGCCTGGTGTGTTGCAGTCCATGGGATGCAAATAGTCAAATGCAACTGAGCAACTGAACTGAGTGACATACAAATTTCCAGTCATAAGGTAAGTACGTTCTAGGGATACAATGCACATGGTATGGGAGAAAAAAAAGAGAATTATAATGTGATATGAAAATACTATGAGAAAAAAAATGAGAATTTTTTTTAAACCACTCTGATAGCACAAGGGAAGGCATCATTTATCTCAGCTGGGAAAGATTTCATAGTGACAACATTTTAGCAAGAATAAGTAGGAATCTGCTACACAAAGAGTGAGAGTTAAATAAGAAAAGCACTATATGAGAAGACATAGTATGTCTAGACTGTTAAAAAAAGAAAGTTCAGAATGGTTGGGACCTTCCAATGTTTGGAACAGGTATGGGCAAAGGTAAGCACCAAGTAAGGTGGAGAGTTTGGGATCAGACTGTGTGAATGGCACTGTCTGACATGCTCACAAGTCTGAGTTTAGTAAGGTTAGGCAAAAAGTCATTGGGTATCTTTGGGCATAGAAAACCGTCAGCTTCTCTGATAGCAATGTATAAGATGGACTATGGCACAAAGAGTGAGGCAATTTTCACAGTTCATATAAGAAATGATGGCAGCTTGAACTACAGCAATGGGGGTGGAAGTAGCTGGATTTAGGAGACATATTTGAGGTAGAGGTGACAAGATCTGGTGACCAAGTAGATAGGAGAAGTGACAGGAAGACTGAATAATTGAGAAGATCTCCACAGTTTCTGGCTTGAAATGGATGAAAGATGACATTCATAGAAAAAGAGAACACCATAAGTAGAAGAAGTTTTGTTGGAAAAAAAGAACTCCATCTTGGTATATTTTTAATATAAGTGACCTACAGGACATCTTGGATTTTTTTTTAATATAAGTGACCTGCAAGACATCGAAAAGATGTGTTGAAAGCTTATGAAAGAGGTTGGGCAAAAAAAAAAAAAAAGCTATAGGAATAATCATAATACAGTTAGCACTTAAAGCCATAATAACAGATGAGATTGCTCAGAATATGTATATAGAAGAATATGGCTAGGGCAGAAGTCATGAGAGCACCAATGCTTAAGGAAGCAGTAAGAGGAGGAGAAACAACTAGAGACTTATATGGAAGAATCAGCAATAAGCTGCATTATGGAATCCAAGAAAGGAAATTCAAAGAAAGGATATCTCATAGAGCATTAATAAAGGGTAAGAATGGAAATGATTTTGGTGGCTTCAGAATGGTGACATCATCTATCAAGTAGCAATAGGCTAGGGAATGGGAATTAATAAAATCTTCTATCTTCAAGAATGATGGTTAAAAGGGAAGAATAGGGATTAAGGGAATTATAAAACAAAGGAGAAGTTTTTATTCTTTAAAGGTTATTTGTATATGCATATATACTTATAAATGAAAGAAACCAGAAAGGGAGAGACTTAAAATGTAGGAAAAAAAGAGACGGCTACTTTTGAATTCCTATAAAATCATCATATGAGTCATTCATTTGGCACTGAGCTTACATGTTTGCTTGTACTGGCAGTACTGTCCATTTAGCAAATGAACCTAAGTGCTCAATAAATCTTCAAAATTTTATTGCATCTATGCATATTATCTGGCTAAAAAGTGTACAATTTGACACAAGAATGTACAAAAAGGAAACCATGTGGTGAAACTGTGGAAACAGACTTTAAGCAATACAAATCCAGCACAGATTTTTATACACTATTTACTGTGCATTTTGTTGTTCAGTCACCTGGTCATGTCCGACTCTTTGCAACCCTATGGACTGCAGCATACCAGGATTCCCTATCCTTCACTATCTCTCAGAGCTTGCTCAAATTCATGTTCATTGAGTTGTTGATGTCATCCAACCATGTCATTCTCTGTCAACTCCTTCTCCTGCCCTCCATCTTTCCCAGCATCAGGGCCTCTTCCAATGAGTGGGCTCATCGCGTCAGGTGGCCAAAGAGTTGAGCTTCAGCTTCAGCATCACTCCTTCCAATAAATATTCAGGTTTGATTTCCTTTATGATTGATTGGTTTGATCTTGCAGTCCAAGGAATTCTCAATAGCCTTTTCTAGCACCACAGTTTGATGGAGAAGGCAATGGCAGCCTACTCCAGTACTCTTGCCTGGAAAATCCCATGGATGGAGGAGCCTGGTGAGCTGCAGTCCATGGGGTTGTGAAGAGTCGGACACGACTGAGCATCTTCACTTTCACTTTTCACTTTCATGCATTGGAGAAGGAAATGGTGACCCACTCCAGTGTTCTTGCCTGGAGAATCCCAGGGACGGTGGAGCCTGGTGGGCTGCCATCTCTGGGGTCACACAGAGTCGGACACGACTAAAGTGACTTAGCAGCAGCAGCAGCACCACAGTTTGAAAGAATCAATTCTTCAGCACCCTACCTTCCTTATGGTCCAATTCTCATATCTCTAAACGACTACTGGAAAAACCATAGCTTTGACTAGACATATGTTTGCTGACAAAGTGATATCTCTGCTTTTTAATAAGCCTCCCAGGTTTGTTATAGCTTTTCTTCTAAGGAGCAAGTGTCTTTTAATTTCATGGCTACGTACACCATCTGCAGTGATTTTGGAGCCCAAGGAAATAAAATCTGTCACTGTTTCAATTGTTGCTCCATCTATTTGCCATGAAGTGATGGCACCGCATGCCATGATCTTCATTTTTTGAATGCTGAATATTATGCCACCTTTTTCACTCTCCTCTTTCACATTCATCAAAAAGCTCTTTAGTTCCTCTTCACTTTCTGTGGTGTCATCTGCATATCTGAGGTTATTGATATTTCTCCTGGCAATCTTGATTCTATCTTGTGCTTCATCCAGCCCAGCATTTCACGTGATGTACTCTGCATGTAAGTACATAATGTATGTTGCATATAGGTGAAATGAGCACGGTGACAATGTACAGCCTTGACATACTCCTTTCCCAATTTTGAACCAGTCCATTGTTTCATGTCTGGTTCTAACTGTTGCTCTTGACCTGCATACAGGTTTCTCAGGAGGCAGGTAAAGTAGTCTGGTATTCCCATCTCTTGAAGAATTTTCCACAGTTCGTTGTGACCCACACAGTCAAAGGCTTAGCATATTCAATGAAGCAGATGTTTTGTAGCAATTGTCTTGCTTTTTCTATGATCAATGGGTGTTGGCAATTTGATCTCTGGTTCCTCTGCCTTTTCTAAATCCAGAGTGCACATCTGAAAGTTTTCAGTTCACATACTATTGAAGCCTATCTTGAAGGATTTTGAGCATTACTTTGCTAGCATGTGAAATGAGTGCAATTGTGTGGTAGTCTGAACATTCTTTGACATTGCCCTTCTTTGAGATTGGAATGAAAACTGACCTTTTCCAGTCCTGTGGCCACTGCTCAGTTTTCCAATTTTCTGGCATACTGAGTGCAACACTTTAACAGCATCATCTTTTAAGATTTGAAATAGCTCAGCTGGAATTCCATCACCTCCACTAGCTTTGTTAATAGCGATGCTTCCTCAGGCCACTTGACTTCACACTCTAGCATGTCTGGCTCTAGATGAGTGACCACACCATTGGGGTTACTCGGGTAATTAATAGTTCTGTGTATTCTTGCCACCTCCTCTTAATCTCTTCTGTTAGGTCCTTTTCGATTCTGTCTTTTACTGTGCCCATCTTTGCATGAAGCGTTCCCTTGATATCTTCAGTTTTCTTGAAGAGATCTGTAGTCTTTCCCAGTCTATTGTTTTCCTCTATTTATTTGCACTGTTCACTTCAGAAGGCTTTCTTATCTCTCCTTGCTATTCTTTGCAACTCTGCATTCAGATGGTGTATCTTTCCCTTTCTCCTTTGCCTTTCATTTGAATCCCATGAACAGTACTAATGTCTAGAGCAAAGAAAAATCATTTCACTTCTTCACATCTGTTATTCAACTGTTAAATGGGCAGAAAAGTACACATTTTGTGGGCTTTTGTGAATTAAACAAGATATGTAAAAGCACTTGCTATACAACCTGGTGATCAAGAACAAAGTAATTACTATTATGGTAATTTTTCCTACTACTGGTGCATCTAGAAGAGTCACTAACATTTCAGGATGTGTCAATGATTGAAGATAATTAAATAATCAGGAGGCAAGAAGACAGCAGAGGAGTAAGACAGGGAAATTGCCAGCCTCGCCACTAATACATCAAAAACTCATCAAGATAAAGAGTAAGGCCTATAAAGCAACCTCTAGGCGATAGCAGAAGACTACAGGCCTCCAGAGGGATAGGTTAAGCTCCTTGGAATGAGGTAGGAGAGAGAATGGGAGACATAAAAAGGGAAAAGACAGAGAACTTCTGGATGGGAGCTTGTGCCCGAGGAGCGAGAGAATCCTGAAGCAGGAAGAGTTCCTGTGCGCTGGGAACTTCCCTCATAGGCAGGCCCAAGGGGGAGATGCAGAATCTGGGAAAACTGGCAAAGCAGGGACTTAAAGGACAGAAAACAGAAAAAGCTGCACTCCTCAGCCCATAAACAACTCACGGACTGTGGCTCTGAGCAGATGGTGGGCACAGGGAACTGAGAGAAGCCCACAGAAGTCCCCCGGTGCAGAGGGTGGGCCCGGGGTGACAAGTGAGGCGCAGCATACAAACTTCTCCAGCGCACACAACCCTCACAGCTCAGAGGGCAGGCCTGGAGAACTGAGACAAGGGCACACAAGACCTGCAGCATAGAGGGCTGGCTGATGAGACAAACAAGTGCATACAAGCCCCAAGACCCAGACGGTGGGTCCAGGGAGCCAAGACAAGTGCATATAAGCCCCAGGATGCAGAGGGTGGTCTCAGGTAGCTGAAACAAGTGAACACAAGCCCTGAGACATAGAGAGCAGGCCTGGTGAGCTGAGACAAGTGAACAGAAGGAGCACAATGCAGAGTGTGGGCTCAGGGAGCCAAGACAAGTGTACATAAGCTGCACGAAGCAGAGGAGGAGAGAGAATGGGAGACATAAAAAGGGAAAAGACAGAGAACTTCTGGATGGGAGCTTGTGCCCGAGGAGCGAGAGAATCCTGAAGCAGGAAGAGTTCCTGTGCGCTGGGAACTTCCCTCATAGGCAGGCCCAAGGGGGAGATGCAGAATCTGGGAAAACTGGCAAAGCAGGGACTTAAAGGACAGAAAACAGAAAAAGCTGCACTCCTCAGCCCATAAACAACTCACGGACTGTGGCTCTGAGCAGATGGTGGGCACAGGGAACTGAGAGAAGCCCACACAAGTGTCTGCAAAGCAGAGTGTACAGTTTGGGAGCCGAGAAAAGATCCACATAAGACCCCATCTAGCAAGCTTTGTCTTACAGTGCAGTGCAGGGCAGGACTGGGGAACAGAAGCATCAGCAAAGAATCCAGGGACAAGTAGAGGGCTGGCTGCAGTGAAGATATGCTGAAAGGGCTTTGACACAGCTGTGGAAATAGATGTAACACTGCTAAAGCTAGAAGGACTGCCCAAAGACATATTAAACCCATAGATACCCCAAAACCTACTTGTGGAAACTGAATTACCCTTCAGAGAGAGGAGATATAGGTACATCAATGAGAACACAGGCACAAGCTCCCCCAATCAGGAAAGCATCACTGTACACTAATCCAACCCCCATCCACTGGGGCAGAATCCACAACCAAGAAGAACTACGACCTTGAAAACATTTTTTTTCTTATAAATCACACTGTTTATTCCACCTACATATTTCTACCTTCACATTAGCCTTTTGTGGTGGTGTGGAGTTTTCCTCTGTTTTTCCTGTAAACAAAAAACTCATTTTAAGATTTATTTCTCCTTTTTCACCCCTTTTTTGGGGGATTTCTTGGATTTTGTTTTTGATATATTTGACTGCTTTTCTTATAATTCCTTACTAGTTGTAGCTATTCCTGAATATGTATAAATCTTTCACATGTCTATTTATCTTTGCTTTTCTATTTTTCTTTTCTCTTGTTTTTACCCTCTTTTCCACACCTTCCTTTTCTCTAATTTTTTTCATTTCCCTATTTTCCTTCACTTTCTTTTTTCACCAAGTACATTAAATTCTTGAGCTCTTTTTGCTATACTCCCCAGTTGGCACTCTGCTCAGGCTCAGTTTTTCAGATTAAGCATTAGCTAGCTCTGGTTTTAATTGGTTGATATCATTTTTTGTTTCCCTTCTTCACAAAGTGAGTCTCCTGTACTCTTTTCTTTAGAATACTTTGTTTATAACTCTGTGTGTGGAAGTGTGTGTATATGTCCCAGTATTTTTGTAATTATCTGCTTGATCAGCTTGGTCTCCTTTGACTAGAACACAGGCAGACATCACCCCTAAAAAGAAGTCAACACAAACCACTCAACCAACCTTTCCCTCCAAGGGCAAAAACCAAGAGGAAGAAGAAATACAACTCTAAAGCCTGAGAAAAAGAGACCTCAAGTGGAGCAAGTTAGAAAAATAATGAAAAGACAGAGAAATACAGCACAAATGAAAGAACAAGGTAGAAACTTACAAACACACAAAGAGGAAAATAAGCAATCTACCTGAAAGAGAATTCAGAATGATGACAGTAAAGATGCTCCAAAGACTTGAAAATAGAATAGAGAAAATGCAAGAAACAATTAACACAGTTAATACAATCACCAGGACATAAAAGAAATAAAGAATAAGCAAACAGAGATGAAAAACACAATTACTGAAATTAAAAATACTCTAGAAGGAATCAATAGAAAAATTACTAAGGCAGACTGGATAGGTGAGCTGTAAGACAGAAAGGTGGAAATAACTGCTGAAGATCAGAATAAAGAAAAAAGAATGAAAAGAATTGAGGATAGCCTCAGAGACGTTTGGGACAATATTAAACACACCAACATTCGAGTTATAGGGGCCCCAGAGGAAGAAAAACAAAAAGAAAGGCACAGAGAAAATTTCTGAAGAAATTATAGTTGAAAACTTCCCCAACATAGGACAGGAAATAGTCAATCAAGTCCAAGAAGCACAGAGAATCCCTTCCAGGATAAACCCAAGGAGAAAAACATTGAGACACATATTAATCAAGTTAACAGAGATTAGCACAAAGAAAGAATACTAAAAGCATCAAGGGAAAAGCAACAAGTTAACATACAAGGGGAAACCGATATGACTAACAGTGGATCTTTCAGGAGAAATGTGGCAGGCCAAAAGGGAATGGCAGGATATATTTAAAGTACTGAAAGAAAAAAGTCTACAACTAAGATTATGATACCCAGCAAAGATCTCATTCAAAATTGATGGAAAAATCAAAAGCTTTACAGACAAACAAAAGTTAAAGAGAATTTAGCACCACTATACCAGCCTTACAACAAATACTAAAGAGAATTACATAGCCAGTGAACACAAGAGAAAGGAAAGACCTACAAAAACAAACTCAAAACAATTAAGAAAATGTCAATACATTCTCTTAATGTATTGACATACTTTAAGGAACATACAAATCACTAATTACCTTAAATGAAAAGGTATTAAATGCACCAACCAAAAGATACAGACTGACGGAATGGATACAAAAACAAGATCCATATATATGTTGCCTACAAGACACACACTTCAGACCTAGAGACATATACAGACTGAAAGTAAAAGGATAGAAAAAGATATTCCATGTGAATGGAAACCAAAGAAAGCCAGAGTGGCAATCCTTATTTCAGACAAAATAGACTTCAAAATAAAGAATATTATAAGAGGGACACTACATAATGATCAAATGATTGATCCAAGAAGACATAACAGTTGCAAATATTTATGCACCCAACACAGGACAACCTCAATGCATAAGGCAAACACTAACACACATGAGGGGAACTTGACAGTAACACAATAAGAATAAGGGACTTCAACACACCATTTTACCAATGGACAGATCATCAAAACAGAGAATCAATAAAGAAACAAACCTTAAATGAAACATTAGACCAAATGGACCTAATTGGTTATCTTCAGGATTTTCCATGCAAAGGCAGAGGAATACAATTTCTTCTCGAGTGCACATGAACATTCTCCAGAATAGACCACATCTTGGATCACAAGTCAAGCCTCAGGAAATTTAAGAAAACTGAATTGTATCAAATATCTTTCTCTGACCACAATGGTATGAGAATAGTTATCAACTACAGGGGAAAAACTGCCCAGAACACAAAATCATGGAGATTAAACAACACACTACTAAATAATGAAGAGGTTACTGAAGAAACAAGGGAAATCAAAAGATTTCTAGAAACATATGACAACAAAAATACAATGACCCAAAACCTATGGGATTCAGCAAAAGTAGTTCAAAGAAAGAAGTTTATGGCAATACAATTCTACCTCAAGAACCAAGAAAAGCACTGAATAGACAACCTAACTACAACTAAAGCAGCTGGAAAAAGAAGAACAAAAAGTCCCCAAAGTCAGCAGAAGGAAAGAAATCATAAATATCAGAGCAGAAATAAATGAAAAAGAAATGAAGGAAACAATAGCAAAGATTAATAAAATTAAAGCTAGTTCTTTGAGATGATAAACGAAACTGACAAACCACTAGCCATATTCACTGAGAAAAAAATCAAACTAACAAAATTAGAGATGAAAAAGGAGAGACAAGACAGAAATACAAAGGATCACAACAGAATATTACGAACAAGTATACGCTAACAAAATGGACAACCCAGAGGAAATAGACAGATTCTTAGAAAAGTTTAACTTCCCAAGACTGAACCAGGAAGAAATAGAAATTATGAGAAGGCCAATTACAAACAATGAAATCAAAACTGTGATCAAAAACCTCCCAAAAAACAAAAGACCAGGGCCAGATGGCTTCACAGGGGAATTCTATCAGGCATTTAAAGAAAAGCTAATGAATATTTTTCTGAAACTCTTCCAAAAAATTGAAGAGAAAGGAACACTTCCAAACTCATTCTACAAGGCCACAATCACCCTGATACCAAGAACAAGCTAAGACAACACACAAAAAGAAAACTACAGGTAAATATCACTGATGAACATAGATGCAAAAATCCTCAACAAATTCTAGCAAACAATTCAACAATACATTAAAAGGCTCAAACACCACGATCAAGCCAGGTTTATTACAGGGATGCAGGATTCTTCAATATATGCAAATCATTCAATGTGATGCACCATATTAACAAACTGAAAGAAAAAAATCATATGATCATCTCAATAGATGCAGAAAAAGCCTCTGACAAAATTCAGCACCCATTTATGATAAAAACGTTTCAAAAAATTGGCATAGATGGAACCTGCCTCAACATAGAAAAGGCCATATATGATAAGCCCACAGGAAACACTTCTCAATGATGTAAAAATAAAAGCATTTCCTTTAACATCAGGAACAAGACAAAAAGTGTCCACTCTCACCACTAGTATTCAACACAGTTTTAAAAGGTCCTAGTTATGGCAATTAGATAAAAGAAATAAAAGGAATCCAGATCGGAAAAGAAGTAAAACTCTCACTGTTTGCAGATGACAATGTACTATACATTAGTTCAGTTCAGTTCAGTCGTGTCCGACTCTTTGTGAACCTACGAACTGCAGCACGCCAGGCCTCCCTGTCCATCAGCAACTCCCGGAGTCCACCCAAACCCATGTCCATTGAGTCGGTGATGCCATCCAACCATCTCATCCTCTGTCGTCCCCTTCTCCTCCTGCCCTCAATCTTTTCCAGCATCAGGGTCTTTTCAAATGAGTCAGCTCTTTGCATCAGGTGGCCAAAGTATTGAAGTTTCAGCTTCAACATCAGTCCTTCCAATGAACACCCAGGACTATCTCCTTTAGGATGGACTGGTACTATAAATAAAAACCCTAAAGATACTATCAGAAAATCACTAGAGCTAATCAGGGAATTTAGCAAAGTCAAAACACAGAAATCATTTTCATTCCTATATTGCTATTGCTAAGTCACTTCAGTCGTGTCCGACTCTGTGTGACCCCATAGATGGCAGCCCACCAGGCTCCCCCGTCCCTAGGATTCTCCAGGCAAGAACACTGGAGTGGGTTGCCATTTCCTTCTCCAATGCATGAAAGCGAAAGGTGAAAGTGAAGTCGCTCAGTCAGGTCCGACTTAGCGACCCCATGGACTGAAGCCTACCAGGCTCCTCCATCATGGGATTTTCCAGGCAAGAGTACTGGAGTGGGGTGCCATTGCCTTCTCCGTCATTCCTATATACTAAATGAAAAATCAGAAAGAGAAATTAAGGAATCAATCCCATTCACCACTGCAACAACAAGAACAAAAAATATCTAGGAATAAACCTACCTAAGGAAACAAAAGAACTGTATACAGAAAATTATGAGACGCTGATGAAAAAAAATCAAGGATGACATAAACAGATGGTGAGACCATATTCCTGGGTTGGAAGAATCAATATTGTGAAAATGACTATACTACCAAATGCAATCTACAGATTCAATGTAATCCCTATCAAATTACCAATGGCATTTTTTCACAGAACTAGAACAGAAAATTTCACAATTCATATGGAAACAGAAAACACCCTGAATAGCTGAAGCAGTCTTGAGAAAGAAGAATGGAGCTGGAGGAATCAACTGTCCTGACTACAGATTATACTACAAAGCTACAGCCATCAAGACAGTATGGCACTGGCACAAAAACAGAAATAGAGACCAATGTAACAAGATAGAGAGTCCAGAGATAAAAGCAGGCACCTATGGGTATCTTATTTTTGATGAAGGAGGAAAGAATAAAGAATGGGTCAAAGACAGCCTCTTCAGTATGTGATGCTAGGAAACCTGGACAGCTATATGCAAAAAAAATGAAATTAGAACACTTCCTAACACCATACACAAAGATAAACTCAAAATGGATTAAAGACCTAAATGTAAGACCAGAAACTATAAAACTCTTAGAGGAAAACAGGCAAAACACTTGATGACATAAATCAAAGCAAGATCCTCTATGACCCATCTCTTAAGAGTAATGGAAATAAAACAAACAAGTGGGACCTAATTAAACTTGAAAGCTTTTGCACAGCAAAGGAAACTACGAACAAGCTGAGGTGAAAATACAACTCTCAGAATGGGAGAAAATAATAGCAAAGGAAACAACTGAAGAAAGAATTAATTTCCAAAATATACAAGCAGCTCATACAACTCAATGACAGAAAACAAAGAACCCAACCAAAAAGTGGGGAAGAAGATTTAAACACACACTTTTCACAAAGAAGACATACAGACGGCTAAAAAACACATGAAAAGATGCTCAACATTGCTTATTAGAGACATGCAAATCAAAACTATGAGATACCACCTCACACCAGTCAGAATGGCCATCAAAAAGTCTACAAACAATAAACGCTGGAGAGGGAGTGGAGAAAAGCGAATCCTCTTGCATTGCTGGTAGGAATGTAAATTGATACAGCCACTATGGAAGATGGAATGGAGATTCCTTAAACTAGGAATAAAACCTCCATATGACGCAGCAATCTCAGTCCTAGGCATATACCCTGAGGAAACCCACATTGCAAAAGACACCTGTACCCCAATGTTCACTGCAGCACTATTTACAATAGCTAGAACATGGAAGCAATCTAGATATCAATTGACAGATGAATGGACGAGGAAGCTGTGGTACATATATACAACGGAATATTACTCAGCCTTAAAAGGAATGCATTTGAGTCAGTTGTAATGAAGTGGACAAACCTAGAGGCTATTATACAGAGTGTAGTAAATCAGTAAGAGGAAATATATATATATATATATATACACCATATACTGACTCATATATACAGAGTCTAGAAAGATGGTACTTATGAATTTGTTTTCATGGCAGCAGTGGAAAAACAGACATAGAGAACAGACTTTGGACATGACGAGAGGGGAAGAAGGAGATGTATGGAGAGAATAACATGGAAATGTACAATACCATATGTAAAATAGACAGCCAATAGGAATTTTCTGTATGACTCAGGGAACTCGAACAT
>SJXQ01007559.1:84432-105879 GCA_006408695.1 Aepyceros melampus
TAGAAGGGTGGGATGGGGAAGGAGATGGGAGGGAGGGGACATGGGTGTACCTATGGCTGATTCTTGCTGATGTTTTACAGGAAACAACAAAATTCTGTAAAGCAATTATCCTTCAACTAAAAATAAAGTGGCAAAGAAAATAATAACCAGGAGCCACAGCAGCCACTGCTATACTGTATTCTAGAGAAGAAAAACACAAAATGGTGTATGCTCTTGGTCAGATTTCTCAAACTTTATTCATTTACTATCAACACGATTTCTGCAACATCCAAGTACTATTGTTGTTTAGTCGTAAAGTCATGTCTCACTCGTTTGCAACTCCGTATGGACTACAGCCCACCAGGCTCCTCTGTCCATGGGATGTGCCAGGCAAGAATACTGGAGTGGCTAGGCATTTTCTTCTCCAGGGGATCTTCCTGACCCATATAGATCAAACCCACATCTCCTGCATTAGCAGGCGGATTCTTTACCACTAAGCCACCAGGGAAGCCCCTCCAAGTACTATATCCAAGTGCAGTACCTTAATAGTTTTCTTTAAATCAAATTACTTTTTAAAAATTGATTTCCCTGGTGGCTCAGACAGTAAAGCGCTCTGTCTACAGTGTGGGAGACCTGGGTTCAATCCCTAGGTTGGGAAGATTCTCTGGAGAAGGAAATGGCAACCCTTTCCAGTACTCTTGCCTAGAAAATCCCATGGACGGAGGAGCCTGGTGTCCATGGGGTCACAAAGAGTCAGACACGACTGAGCAACTTCACTTCACTTTTAAAAACTGGCCTCATTCTAAAGAGTTATACTTGTGAAACTACGGGTTTCATGTGTTCTATTTGGGGAAACAGTGGAAACAGTGTCAGACTTTATTTTTTTGGGCTCCAAAATCAGTGCAGATGGTGACTGCAGCCATGAAATTAAAAGACGCTTACTCCTTGGAAGGAAAGTTATGACAAACCTAGATTGCATATTGAAAAGCAGAGACATTACTTTGCCAACAAAGGTCCATCTAGTCAAGGCTATGGCTTTTCCATGGTCATGTATGGATGTGAGAGTTGGACTGTGAAGAAAGCTGAGTGCTGAAGAATTGATGCTTTTGAACTGTGGTGTTGGAGAAGACTCTTGAGAATCCCTTGGACTGCAAGGAGATCCAACCAGTCCATTCTAAAGGAGATCAGCCCTGGGTGTTCTTTGGAAGGAATGATGCTAACGCTGAAACTCCAGTACTTTGGCCACCTCATGGGAAGAGTTGACTCATTGGAAAAGACTCTGATGCTGGGAGGGATTGGGGGAAGAAGGAAAAGGGGACAACAGAGGATGAGATGGCTGGATGGCATCACCGACTCGATGGACCTGAGTTTGAGTGAACTCCGGGAGATGGTGATGGGCAGGGAGGACTGGCGTGCTGCAGTTCATGGGGTCACAAAGAGTAGGACACGACTGAGCGACTGAACTGAACCTCTTCACTGAAGGAAAAAAAGATATCCTGCACCTAAAATAAATAAGTTATTATGGAGACTAGGAAACGATCAAAGAGTTGTTTATAATCTAGCATGGGAAACAAGACGTATTTTGCAAACAGTAGTGCTTATGACTATTGAGAAACTTTTTCCCCAACATTTTGTTAAAAAAAACTTTAAACATATAGCAAATTTGAAATAATTTCATAGTGAACATTAAACTAATCACAATGGAGACTCTACCATATTTACTACATTTGCTTCACCACCTATCAATCCACCTGTCCAATCCAAAATATATATTTTTATGAACTGCTGGGATTTTAAAAGTGAGCCTATGTGTAATGAAGAATCTTAGTAGGTCATTTTAGGATTGCCTCTCAAAAATGTTTGCTGATGATATGCATGAACAATAAAGTTGGAAAACCACAAACCCAGTGTAAAACTACCTCACCAACCTCTAATCAAAATTTATTCAGAGCTCAAAGGCCATTTAATGTCTCCACATCTGTGTCCACTCTCTGAACCATCCTTTCCAGACCTCTTCAAGGTTTAGTACCAATCTGTGAAACCTCCCTCAATTTTCACACTCTCACCAGAATTAACCAATATTCCCTAAAGGGACCATATTTTTCAATAATGAGCAATTAGCTCACAGTATCTGGAACTTTGTTTTCAGCTTGTCTCATTTACTAAAATCTGACCTTCTTGAGGGTAGTGATCCCCTTACTTCACTCTGAATCCTCAGCAATCAACACATTACCTAGCCTATAGGTACTCAATGAATAATAACAAACAGCCCCAAACCTGTCTTTACCCAGAAGCCAGAGAAAATTTTAGTCCAATATGGAAATGCTTTAATCTGACTGGCACTTTATAAGGCTTCATCTTAGGGCACTGTTGCTAAGAGCATGAGCTTTGGAGCCAGATCACCTGGGCATGTATCCTAGCTCTGCCATTTATTGCCAGGTGACTCTGGGCAAGTTTCTAAACCTCCTGTGCCTCAGTTCCCTAGTTTGAAAAATGGATAATACTGTTTCACAGGTTATTGTGAGGATCAAATGAGATAATTTTCATTTGATAAAGCACCCAGATTAGCAGCTGGCACACAGTGAGCATTCCATCAACCTTAGTCACTGTTGACAGCAACCAAGTTAATAATGACAATCAGGTAAAAAGTCCTTAAAGATGGAGTGGTAGCAGTGAAAACAAACTGGAAAGAATGGCCATGAATGGACAAACTACTGAAAAAATGCCCAGTCAGGAAGGGAAGCAAATGGAGTCTGATATACATATTTCTCCCACTTTGTATTGAGATAGCTCATGATTGAATTTTTTAAAAAAAATTATTAGAAACAGCTATAATCTACCCAGCCTAGGCACATATTAGATGCTGAGCACAAGAAGTCTAGCATGACTGGACTCTAGCCACAAGCTGTATGACCACTGCAAGTTTCTTTATGTGGGTCTTTCAATCTCTCAGCTGAGATTTTCCCCTCCTCATTACTCCACACAGCACCATTTCCTTAGTTTACGATTCCAGTTCCATGTCATTTTCTGACTGTGTGCACATCCCCAAGACCCTTGGTTGGGAAATAGGTTTGTGGTTCTGTCCTATCAACCCTGTACTCCTTTTTTTTTTTCTTGCCCACCTCCTTTAATACTCAAGCCTTGCTATTCCCTACACGTAGGAACTTGAAACTTAAGAGTATGGGAAAGCAACAAAGCAATAGCAGTTGTGCCAAGAACTGAGGGTGCTGCCAAGCTGTTCTCCAGGCCCCATATGCAGTGACCCAATGCAGAGATTAGACTGGCCCCCATGAGGCCTCACATGCTTGATATTCCCATTTGCTTCTGCTCATTTTTCTCTGCTTTAAAGAAGCCTCTTCCCAAGCCTGCAAGTAATTCAAATCCAACTCATTCTTAAAGACCTAGGTGAGGTCCAACTTCAAGAAAGCCTCCTCTGAGCATTTTAGCCCAGATATTGCCCCTCAACACACATACACCAAACAAGTACTATACTTACAATCTTTACCATAAAGCGTAATCACATAACACATTTATATCACTGAATAAATGTTTCATGTGTATATTTCGATTTTCCAAGAGCAGGAACCATGTCTCACATGTCTTTTAAACCTCTTACTCTTTTCAGTGGGTTAATACTTGTTGAAAAGTGAACCAGTCGGTTGGTTGGTTGGTTTAGACTAAGGAAGGATGAGATAGAAACAGGTTGAAATGAAAATGGTTGAATGAACAGATGGGTGCAAAAGAAGCAATGGTTCAAAATTCGGGGAAAAGTTGTAGAAGAAAGGTGTTCAATTAACATGTTTAACTAATCTGCTGCAAGGTTGGAAAGAGACAAACAGAAGAAGGATGTCAACTGGAAAATTTGAAAAGGGCATTTGAGCTTGAGGCAGAAAACAGTAGGAGAAAGATGGAGCTACAAAAGAAATTCTGCTAAAACCCAGAGATAGGCCAATTGGGTAAAGGGGGTTATTGGGACGACATGGGCAGAGAGATGTGGTTATGTAGGTGAGCGAATCGGTAGGGGGTGGTATGAAGGGTTGGGTAGATGGATAAAATGATCAAGGGTATTTAGGCAAGTGGGTTAGCTGACTGGGCGGTGAGTGGGTAGAGGGAGAAAGGTAAGTGGGTGGGTGGTTAGGTGTTTAGTTGGGAGGGAATAGGTGTGGGGCGAGTTATTTAAGATCCGGCCCCTCCCTCACCTTGACCCGGAAGCGGATGAGTGCTAGCCTCACGCAGTGGCTCAGGCAGGCCGGTGGCAGGAACCAGGCCCGAGGAGGAGGGGTGCCCTTGTTGCCCACGTGTCCCACGATCAGTTGCGCTGTCTGCCGCTCGGCCTGGCACCGACGGCCCCATTCGGCCAGCCGGTCCTTACCCAGGCCCCCGGGGAACATGACCACCAGCTCCAGGCCGTCGCCGCCGGGATAGGCACAAGCCTGACAGAGCGCTGACAAGTAGCCCAGCATGGCGTTCCATTGGCCGCCACACACCCAATCCGTCTGGTAGCCGCCATAGAGCCGCGGCAGCGCTGAGCCCGCGTCCACAAGCACCCGGGCCCCGGGCAGCGGAGGGGGCGGCGGCGGCGGCGGCGGCGGTGGCGGCGGCGGCGGCGGGTGCAGGCTGGGGTGCGCCTGGCCGTGATGGTGGAAGTGGTGAGCGGGGTGATGGTGTCGAGTAGGCCCCNTCTGCATTGATATAAAACATTTTCCAGAAGACTTCTATACACAATGCAGTCACAAAACCAAGAGTCACTTAGAGAAACTTGTGTTAAAAGAAGTTAACTGTATAAGAGATGTGATAACTGATGCATAACTATAGGTGATCAATTTACCAATTATGTTAATATATAAAATAACACTACATATGATATTATATATACACTATATCTAATAAATATAACATATATTTATATACAGTAACATATAACAAACCATATGCAACCAGCACTTCCAAGCATGAAAAAATAATTTTAAATTAATAACTTTAAATTAAATCACTGTTCCCATCAAGAACAATTTCAAAATATAGGAAAAGTATTAAAGTATCTACTGAAGGCTACTAGAGAACTACTGAAGGAAAAGAACTAGACAGGCCAGGAATCAGAGAGCAGGGAAGCATGCAGAGGTGGCCTGCCAAGTGTGGCCACTTCTCCAAGGAGGCATCTGCTGAGCCTGGGCGTAAGGCAAGAGACTGAGAAGCAAGTTCTGCCCAGGCTGAAGCTCGAGAACCAAGAAACCAGCAGGGCTCTGGTAGTCGTGCAAGACCATATACAACTGAATCACCTTGCTGTACCCCCTGAAACTAATACAACACTGTTAATAGATGGTGCTCCAATATAAAATAAAAATTAGAAGAAAAAAAAAAGGCTACAGACAAAATTCAAAACAAAAGTGACAGATGGGTGAACAGGGAAGTTCGTAGGTTTGGGTCCTTCAAGATATTTGAAAATTCTGGAGATGCACAAGGCAGGAGGTTAAAAAGCTAACCACAAAGCCTCTGAAAAGCAGAGTGGAGATAAAAGAAAAAAAAGACTACAGACAAAATTCAAAACAAAAGTGACAGATGGGTGAACAGGGAAGTTCGTAGGTTTGGGCCCTTCAAGATATTTGAAAATTCTGGAGATGCACAGAGCAGGAGGTTAAAAAGCTAACCACAAAGCCTCTGAAAAGCAGAGTGGAGATTTTGGCAGTGTTATCAGTATGAGGAAACATAAATTAGAGGCTCAAGTCCAGCTAGGGGAAATGAGCAAAACTCAGTCACAGCTGGAAGCCCCTCCCCTGAGTGACCACACTTCAGCAGCGGGGGCAAAGGACAGGGAGGCAGAGACCAATCAAACCTGAAACCCAGCCTCAACTCAGCTCAGTCTCAAGACTGTACATAAGAAATATGTTTGAGAAAATAAAAGATGAAGGATTCCAGAAAATTGGAATCTATCATAAGAAGGGCCAAATGGAAATTCTGTAAGTGAAAGACATAAATGATGACATTAAGAGGTCATTAGATACACCAGAAGAAAGAACTGGCAAAATGGAAAACAAGGCAATAGAAAATATCCCAACCAGAAGCACACAGACCATTCAGCAGCAGGGGCAAAGGACAGGGAGGCAGAGACCAATCAAACCTGAAACCCAGCCTCAACTCAGCTCAGTCTCAAGACTGTACATAAGAAATATGTTTGAGAAAATAAAAGATGAAGGATTCCAGAAAATTGGAATCTATCATAAGAAGGGCCAAATGGAAATTCTGTAAGTGAAAGACATAAATGATGACATTAAGAGGTCATTAGATACACCAGAAGAAAGAACTGGCAAAATGGAAAACAAGGCAATAGAAAATATCCCAACCAGAAGCACACAGACCAAAACCTACTGAAAAATACAGAAAAAAGCATAATAGATGTGTAAAACACATGAAAATGTTTAGGATATACATAACTGGAACCTCAAAAAAGGGAAGAAAGAATGAACAGAGGCAATATATAAGAAGATGATGGTCAAGAATTTCTCAAAACTGATTAAAGACAACCCATATTCAAAAAGTTATGCAAATCCCCAGAAGAATACATACAAAATATACACCTAAGCATATCACATTTAAACTGCGTGAAAAAAAAAAAAGAAAAATATTGTAAAAGCAGCTGGTGGTGGGGAAAAAAGATACCTTACCTTCAACAGAACAACTACTGCTGGACTTTGGAATGTTAGAAAAAAACAGGATGACTTATTTAAAGAGCTAAGAAAAAACAACTGGCCACCATAATACTATGGTCAGCAGAAATACCCTTTAGTAAGTGAAGGCAAAGTAAAGACACTTTCAGATAGGCAAAAACAGAAAAATTACTGGCCCAAACCTACACTAAAAGATAAAAGTAATCTAAGATGAAAATTCAAAAGGAATTAAAAGCCACAAAAGAGGTGAACATGTGGGAAAACAGAAATGAATATTGTCTGTAAAAACAAAAAAATAATGCCTTAAAACATATAAAACACAAAATAATTATGTGTAATAATAAAATGATAAGACAGCAGTCAGAGGAACACTAATGGGAGAGTGATCAAAGTTATTATTTTTATTAGAATACTGTAAGTCAAGAGTACATATCATAATTTCTGGGGTAAGCAATAAAAGAATGCACAATGAACTTGGTAATCAGAGAGAGAGATACAATACTACAAAAGAAGTCAAGGAGAGAGAAAAAAAAAGTTTGGAAAAACTGAAATCGAATAAGATGGCAGATATTAACCCAAGTACATCACCAAATGCATTATATATAAATGAACATAAGAGAGTAAGATTGCTGGACTAGGTACAAAAAAAAAAAAAAAAAAAAAGAAAGAAAGAAAGAAAATTTGCTGATAGGAATGTAAAATGAGGCAACCACTATGGAAAACAGTTTGGTGATTATTCAAGCAGTTAAACATAAAATTGCCACATGATCCAGCAATTCCACTCCTGGGAATATACCCCAAATAATTTTAAATCATGTCTAAGCAAAAATAATCCTGCTTATTTAACTTATATGCAGAGTACAAGATCCGATGCTGTAAAGAGCAGTATTGCATAGGAACCTGGAATGTCAAGTCCATGAATCAAGGCAAATTGGAATTGGTCAAACAAGAGATGGCAAGGGTGAACGTCGACATTCTAGGAATCAGTGAACTAAAATGGACTGAGCACAAGCTGGAATCAAGACTGCCAGGAGAAATATCAATAACCTCAGATATGCAGATGACACCACCCTTATGGCAGAAATTGAAGAACAACTAAAAAGCCTGTTGATGAGAATGAAAGAGGAGAGTGAAAAAGTTGACTTAAAGCTCAACATTCAGAAAACTAAGATCATGGCATCTTGTCCCATCACTTCATGGCAAATAGGGAAACAGTGGAAACAGTGGCTGACTATTTTTTGAGGCTCCAAAATCACTGCAGATGGTGACTGCAGCCATGAAATGAAAAGATGCTTACTCTTTGGAAGGAAAGTTATGACCAACCTAGTTCAGTTCAGTTCAGTCACTCAGTCATGTCCAACTCTTTGCGACCCCATGAACCGCAGTACACCAGGCCTCCCTGTCCATCACCAACTCCTGGAGTCCACCCAAACCCATGTCCACTGAGTCAGTGATGCTATCCAACCATCTTATCCTCTATCATCCCCTTCTTCCTGTCCTCAATCTTTCCCAGAATCAGGGTCTTCTCAAATGAGTCAGTTCTTTGCATCAGGTGGCCAAAGGATTGGAGTTTCAGCTTCAACATCAGTCCCTCCAATGAACACCCAAGACTGATTTCCTTTAGGATGGACTGGCTGGATCTCCTTGCAGTCCAAGGGACTCTCAAGATTCTTCTCCAAGACCACAGTTCAAAAGCATCAATTCTTCAGCACTCAGCTTTCTTTATAGTCCAACTCTCATATCCATACATGACCACTGGAAAAACCATAGCCTAGACAGCATATTAAAAAGCAGAGACATTACTTTTCCCACAAAGGTCCATCTAGTCAAGGCTATGGTGTTGGAATTGTCTGATAAATACTCTAAGGCAGCTAGTATAAAAATGCTCAAATAGGTAATCACAAAACTACTGAACCCAATGAGAAAACTGGAAATCTTAACAAATAAAAAGAAGAACATACATGAAATTTTAGAACAAAAAAATATACAAAAACAGTAACAACAAAAAACACTCACCAAAAAAATCTCTTGGATCAACTCAGTAACAGAAGGGAGATGACAAAAGAACATTCAATTTTCCCCAGTTTTATTGAGATAGCACTGCATAAGTTTAAGGTATACAGCATAATGATTTGGACTAGAATACATTATGAAATGATTACCACAATCACTTTAGTGAACATCCACCATCTCATATACATAACAAAGTAAAAGTTTCTTTTTCTTGTGGTAAGAACACAGATTTACCCTCTTAACTTTCATAAAACCTATAGCAGTGTTAATTGTGTTAACATGTTATACATTACATCCCTACTACTTATTTATCTTATAACTGGAAATTTGTATCTTTTGCCCGTCTTTGTCACCACAAAAAGATACTGCATTTTTATTGACTATATTTTTCATACTATATATTTCATCCTCATGACTCATTTAATTGTAACTGGAAGTTTATACTTCTTAATTTCCCTCACCTAATTCACTCATTCCACTCACTCTACAAAAAATTCAATGTAAACAACAGAGAAATAATACTGAAACTCAAACATGCACAGAAACTAAGGGACCTATGGGACAAGAGCAAAATGTCTAAAATTTGTGTCATCAGAGTCTTAGAGAGAAAAAAAAGAGCATGATAAGAAAATATATCTGAAGAAATATTTGCTCCCAAATCACTGCAGATGGTGACTGCAGCCATGAGACTAAAAGACGCTTACTCCTTGGAAGAAAAGTTATGAACAACCTAGATAGCATATTCAAAAGCAGAGACATTACTTTGCCGACGAAGGTCCATCTAGTCAAGGCTATGGTTTTTCCTGTGGTCATGTATGGATGTGAGAGTTGGACTGTGAAGAAGGATGAGTGCCGAAGAATGGATGCTTTTGAACTGTGGTGTTGGAGAAGCTCTTGAGAGTCCCTTGGACTGCAAGGAGATCCAACCAGTCCATTCTAAACGAGATCAGCCCTGGGATTTCTTTGGAAGAAATGATGCTAAAGCTGAAGCTCCAGTACTTTGGCCACCTCATGCGAAGAGTTGACTCACTGGAAAGACTCTGATGCTGGGAGGGATTGGGAGCAGGAGGAGAAGGGGATGACAGAGGATGCGATGGCTGGATGGCATCACTGACTCGATGGACATGAGTCTGAGTGAACCCCGGGAGCTGGTGATGGACAGGAAGGCCTGGCGTGCTGCGATTCATGGGGTCACAAAGAGTCAGACACAACTGAGCGACTGAACTGAACTGAACTGCTCTGCTAAATTTGGCAAATGATGTAAATCCACATATTCAAGAAGCTCAGTGAACTCAGAACAGAAATAAACACAAAGAACCTCATGCTAACATACATAATAATTGCTGAAACAGAAATAATTTTCAGAAAAATTATTGAAAATTAAAGAGAAGAAAAATTCTGAAGGCAACCAGAGAAAGACAATGTAGGAATTTTATACAAGAAAACAATGGTTCGAATTTCTATGGATTTCTCATTACAAACCATGGACGCTAGAAAGAAGTGGCATAATATTTTTAAAATGCTTAAAGATATGTGTCAACCCCAAATTCTGTATACAGCAAAAATATCCTTCAGGAATCAAAGTATGAAAAAAGACGTTCTCAGATGAACAAAAGTTAAAAGAATTTGTCACCAGTAGATATGTTCTAAAAGAGTAACACTAAAGGAAGGGCTTTCCAGGTTGGGCAGTGATAAAGAATCTGCTTGCCAATGAAGAAGATGCAAGGGATACAGGTTCAATCCCTGGGTGGGTAAGATTCCCTCAAGAAGGAAATGGCAACCCACTTCAGTATTCTTACCTGGAAAATTCCATGGACTGAGGTGCCTGGCAGGCTACAATCCATGGAGTCTCAGAGTTCAACGTTACTGAGCACGTGCGTGCACGCATGCACACACACACACACACACACACACAGGAAGAACACTATGGGAAGCGAACTTATAACAGTAGGAAACATCAAACAGCATGAAATGAAGGCAGACAAACAGAAATGGTATATCAGATACCCTGAAACCCAAGAGAAACCCAAGTGAAAATGAAAATTATAATGCAGTGTGTACAGCTTTCCATATATGTAGATGGAATACATAAGATAATTATAAAGAATAAAGAAACCTATATGAATGTAAGGTTTCTACATTCCCCTTGAAGTAGTAAAAGATTGATTTTAGGTAGACTGCAAAGCTATAATCCCTAGAACAACCACTTAAAATGTAAAAAGAAATGAAGAAAAAATATAATAGATAAACTGAAATGGAATATTAAAAGTACATTTGAATAAACCAAATGAAGGTAGAAAAAGAGAAGGAATGAAAAATATGAACAGAAAACAGATTTAAAATATAACAGACCAAAATCCAAACATATTGATCACGACATTCGCTATAAGTGGCTTAAAAATAAATGAAAAACAAAGACTGCCAGAATGGATTCTTTTTCATGTGACCGTTAAGTTATCTGCAAGAAACTCACTTCAAATGTAATGATATAGACAGATTAAAACTAAAAGGATGAAAAAGATACACCATGCAAACGCTAAGCAAAAGAAAGATGGAATGGGTGTTTAATATCAGACAAAGGAGACATGAAAGCAAGCAAAAATACCTAAGAATAAAGAAGGATACATAATACTAAAAGAATTAACCAAGAAGATAAAACAATGCTGTGTCTATAACTGCAGCCTCAAATACATGAGGCAAAAACTGATACAACTGAAAGGAGAAAGAGACGAATCTACAATTACAGTTGGAGTCTTCTACACTCTTCTCTCAGTCAACAACAGAAGTAGTAATGTGGTTTGGGGAGAGGGCAGGTGGGATGAATGAGGAGATTGTGACTGGCATATATACATCTCTATGTATAAAACAGATAGCTAATGAGAACCTACTGTATAGCACAGGTATCTCTACTCAATGGCCTCTGGTGACCTAAATTGGAAGGAAATCCAGAAAAGAGAGGATATATGTATACATAGAGCTGATTCACTGTGCTGCATAGCAGACTGATACAACATTGTAAAGCAACTGTATTTCAATGAAGATTTTAAAAAACTATATAAGTAGTGCATAGTAAATGAGCAGGATACAAAATAATTGAACAATACCATTCAAACATCTAGATCTAACCAACATTTATAGAAAACTCTACTAAACAACAGGGTTTACATTATTTTCAAGTGTACATGAAACATTCACCTAAATAAACCATATCTTGGGTCATAAAACAAATCTGAACAAATTGAAAGTAATCAAAACCACTGAAAATATATTCTCTGATCAAAATGAAATTGAAGTACAAATTAGTAACAGAAATAATAAAAATCTCAAAACATGTGGAAATTAAACAACATTACCAAATAAACATGGAAGAAAGAGGAAGTCTCAAGAGAAGTAAGAAAAACTTTGGAACTGAAAAAGCCCCCAAAATACAGCATATCAAAACATAGAGGCTCTAGAGAATAAAGAATAAAACTTAGTGTGTGGAAAAATTTTAAATCACTTAGGAGGTCGTAAGATCCCAGGATAGGATGCATTTGTCAAAAAATATAGAACTTTACAGCAAGGAGATCAAACCAGTCAATCACAAAGGAAATCAGTCCTGAATATTCATTAGAAGGACTGATGCTGAAATTGAAGCTTCAATACTTTGGCCACCTGATGGAAAGAATTGACTCATTGGAAAAGACCCTGATGCTGGGAAAGATTGAAGGTGGGAGGAGAAGGGGACAACAGAAGATGAGATGGTTGCAAAGAGCTGGACGTGACTGAGCAACTGAACTGACTGATAGAACTTTACAGCAGAGAGAGCCAACAAAATATAGGAATGAAATGTATGAAAAATTTAAAAAATCATTTAGGAGGTCGGGAATCCCAAGATAGAATCCCAGAATGTAACAAAAGAAACTAATCATATTAAGTTCAGTTCAGTTCAGTCGCTCAGTTGTGTCTGAATCTTTGTGACCCCGTGGACTGCAGCATGCCAGGCCTCCCTGTCCATCACCAACTCCCAGAGTTTACTTAAACTCATGTCCATTGAGTTGGTGATGCCATCCAACCATTTTATCCCCTGTTGTCCCCTTCTCCTCCCACCTTCAATCTTTCCAGCATCAGGGTCTTTTCAAATGAGTCAGTTCTTCACATCAGTTGGCCAAAGTATTGGAGTTTGAGCTTCAGCATCAGTCCTTCTAATGAATATTCAGGACTGATTTCTTTTAGGATGGACTGGTTGGATCTCCTACAAATGTATAATAGAATCTCACATAAAGGGGTAGAGGAACAAGTGCTGACCTACATAACTTTGGAAATGAGTGGCACCATTAATATTAAAGGCAAAAGAAACTATATATAAGCACTGCATTCTAGTTGATAAAGGTATTTCCCACTGGGTTACAAATGAACAAATTTGAAACCACTATACCTTATACTGAAATTGAACAATAAATAAAGGGAAAGGGGATGGTGAGAGCCTCTCACTGTTGGACTGGGAGCTTATGGATAAACAAGAGAAGGCTATATAATCCATATGGTAATGAATTAGAGTTGGAGATAATAATATCAATGTGTATTTAATATAGATACAGATGGTTACATACAGAAATATTCACTGACATGGATATATATGAGTTAGTATGCATATTCTTTATCTGTCAGCTAAAAGAATCTAGAAGCAATGACATCCCAGAAGCAAGGAGTACACCAAGCACCCAGATCTTGGTTTCTAATCTGTTTTCCAATAAAATGATTTATGGTTCTTTGTGGAAACAATGGCTTCTAGAAGCAGGAAATATACAAGATGAGCTTGGAGAGTCTTCTGGTGTCTTTGTGAAAGTGTTGTTCAGTCGTGTCCAACTCTTTGCCACTCCATGGACTGTAGCCTGCCAAGCTCCTCTGTCCATGGAATTCTCCAGGCAAGAATACTGGAGGGTGGATGAAACTGGAGCCTATTTTAAAGAGTGAAGTAAGCCAGAAAGAAAAACACCAATACAGGATACTAACGCATATACATGGAATTTAGAAAGATGGTTAACGATAACCCTATATGCAAGACAGCAAAAGAGACACAGATGTATAGAACAGTCTTTCGGACTCTGTGGGAGAAGGCGAGGGTGGGATGATTTGAGAGAAAGCATTGAAACATGTATATTATCATACGTGAAACGGATCGCCAGTCCAGGTTCGATGCATGAGACAGGGTGCTCGGAACTGGTGCACTGGGATGACCTAGAGGGATGGTATGGGGAGGGAGGTGGGAGGGAGGCTCATGATGGGGAACACATGTACACCCATGGCTGATTCATGTCAATGTATGGCAAAACCACGACAATATTGTAAAGTAATTAGCCTCCAATTAAAATAAATAAATTAAAACAAACAACAAAAACCCAAAATAAATCCACTTCATACCTGTCAAAAAAAAAAAAAGCATACTAGAGTGGGTAGCCATTCCCTTCTGGAGGGGATCTTCCTGATCCAGGGATCGAATCCTGCTCTCCTGCATTACAGGCAGATTCTTTACCATCTGGGCCACCAGGGAAACCCATGGACTGTAGCTCTTTCCTACTCCAGGGGATCTTTCTGACTCAGGGATTGAACCTGTGTCTCTTGCATCTCCTACATCTGCAGGCAGATTCGTTACCACTGTGCCACATGGGGTAAATCTAGGCAGGGCTAAAGATCAGAGTCCATTCTGTGTCTCACTTTCTCTGCATGGCCCAGCAAATATTTGTTTTTTCATCTTAATGGGAAATGCCTCACTCTCCTTTGAGGTTCCCCCAACATCTTCTTTTGTTGTTAGCTAAAGATGGTATTTAAGGTGAGGGCTTAAGTCATTTTGGTGAGTTTTCCTGGGTTTCTCCTATAATTAGGTCTCTCTCCTAATAAAAGTATACATGTTATTAAACTTTTGTTTGATTTTCTCCTATTAATTTGTTTCATGTTAATTTAATTCTTAGACCAGTCAGAAGAACCTAGAAGGAAAGAGAAAAATTTCTTCCTCCCCAACAATGGTAAGTAAAGAAGTGTTCAAGAATAAAATTCTTCAAAATAACTGACTAGTACTCCTCAAAATTGTCAGGTCATTAAAAACAAAAGTCTGAGAAACTGTTAAGCCAAAAGGAGCCTAGGATACATGACTGCTAAATATAATGGGTGTCCTAGATGAGATCCTGGAACGGAAAAAGGATATAAAGTAAAAACTAAGGAAATCAAAGTAAAATATGGACTTCAGCTGATAATCATATATTAAGACTGATTCATTATTTGTGATAAATGTACCATACTAATGTATACGATGCTAATAATTGAGGTAACTGGGTGTGAAGTGTACGGAAACTTTCTGTACTATTTTAAAAATTTTTTCACAAATCTAAAACTCTCTCACCAAAGTAAAGCTTAATTTTAAAAAATCTTAGTAGATGCAACAAAGCAGTGCTTATAAGGAAAATTTATAGCATCAAATACTTGTAATTTTTAGCATGAAATGCTTGTATTATAAAAAGAAAGGCCTCACATCAAAAATCTAAGCCTCCATTTTAAGAAACCAGAAATAGAATGAAATAAAAACAAGGCATGTATAAGGAAGGAAATAACAAAGATAAGAGCAGAAATCAATGAAATTTAAAACTGGAAAACAACAGAGAAAATCAATAAAAGCAAAGCTAGAAAAAGATGAACAAATTTGATAAACCTCTATCAAGACTAACAAAGAAAAAAAAAGAAGACACAAATTACAAATATCAGGAATGAAAGGAGTGATATCACTACAGATATCCAAGATATTACAAAGATAATAATGAACAACTCTAAATAAAAATATTCAGCAATATAGATGAAATGGATCAAGTTCTCAAAAACCACAAACTATCAAAACTCACCCAATAGGAAATTTATCACTACTGCATAATCCTATAACTACTATTCAAGAATTTGAATTTGCAGTTATAAACCTCCAAAAAATAAGTCTTCTGGGCCCACATGGTTTCACCTGAAAAATTTTCGAGACATTTAAAGAAGAAATGATAATTCAACACAAACTTTTTCAGAAAATAGAAGAAAAGGGAGGAGAAGGCCTTCTAAAACTGCAGAGTAAGGACCTAGCTGAACTTACTTTTCAGACAATGAAAATATGGGCAAAACAACTAAAGTCAACCATTTCAGAACACTGAGAATTTCCAAAGAACAAAATAAAACTCATTTACCCAGGACAAACTACTGAGGTCTGTGACATTTTAAACTGTGGCAGTTCACATCCCCGCTTTCTCCTCAGCTCAGTGTCGTAGTAGCCAAAACCCAGCACTGTGACAATGGAGAAAAAACTCTTTTGAGCTCTCTTCTAAGCAACTGTGGTGCTCGAGAAGACTCGAGAGTCCATTGGACTGCAACCAGTAAGTCCTAGAGGAAATAAACCCTGAATATTCACTGGAAGGACTGATGCTGAAGCTCCAGTACTTTGGCCACCTGATGCAAAGAGCTGACTCACTGGCAAAGACCTTGATGCTGGGAAAGACTGAAGGCAAAAGGAGAAGGGGGCAACAGAGGATGAGATGGTTAGATAGCATCACTGATTCAATGAACATGAGTTTGAGCAAACTCTAGGAGATAGTGGAGTAGAGAGGAACCTGGCATGCTGCAGTCCATGGGGTCACAAAGAGTCAGACAAGACTTAGTGACTGAACAACAATAACAACAAAAGCACCATCCCTAGAGCAAAATCAATATTTTATCCAACAACCTAGGGAAAATCTCTATTCTTACTGAGGTAGATGTTTGATTTCACTCAGAGTTCAGTTCAGCCCTGCCAGGCATAGGTATGGGGGTGGTGGGGAGAGGTAGGGAGCTAACTCCAGGACATTGCTAAAACAATAGGAAAGTGCTTGGCAACAACTCAGATGCTTAAGACTATGATTTCAGTTGGGGCAAATAAGAGCCTGATCTACAACTTAAAAGAATGTTAGATAGCTCAGTTGCTAAAGAATCTGCCTGCAATGCAGGAGACTCTGGTTTGATTACTGTGTTGAGAAGATCCCCTGGAGAAGGGAAACGCTACTCACTCCAGTAATTTTGGGCTTTCTAGCTGGTAAAGAATCCGCCTACATTGCAGGAGACCTGGGTTCAATCCCTGGGTTGGGAAGATCCCCTGGAGAAGGGAAACACTACCCACTCCAGTATTCTGGCCTAGAGAATTCCATGGACGTATAATCCATGGGGTTCCAAAGAGTTGGACACTACTGAGTGACTTTCACTTTTCAGGACAACTAGACGACCATAGGAAACTTTGAAAACCTCTGTCATATCCCCAGGAATGTAAACATGTGCCAGGACAGGAAAGACCTGAAACAGGAAAAGGAATGAGTCACTTTAATTCTGACTGAACTTGAGTTCATGGGCAAGCAGAAGTAAACTGCAAATATGCCTTGCAAACTGAAGCCTGAAGGTATGCCTTCTCACAGAAATTTCCTTGGCAACAACAACCAGACAAGGCATTTAATAAAATCTTTGCCTGCAATGCAGGAGACCTGAGTTTAATCCCTGGTTGGGGAATATCCCCTAGAGAATGGAATGGCTACCCATTCCAGTATTCTTGCCTGCAGAATTCCATGGGTAGAGGAGGCTGGTGGGCTACAGTCCATGGGGTCAAAGAGTCAGGCATGATTTGAGTGACTAACACTTTCACTTTCTTTCTGACCAATTACTTGCTCACCACTAAATATACTGGCCCAGGTGTGAATCCCAGTATACCAGGCTTTAAAAATTTTTTAGAAATTTTCTAGCTAGCAAATAACTCAAGGAATACAGAATTAGGGAAGGAAAATCACTAAACAAATACACAGCAACAAGAAAATAAAACCAGAATAACAAACAAACAGATAACAGCAACAACAACAAACTCTGGTGAGGAAGGGGGTAGAAGAATCTGGTATAGGAGCTATTACAATCTACAACATCCAGTTTTCATCACAAAATTAACAGAAATGCAAAGAAATAGGAATGTATATCACATAAACTGAGAAGGAAAACAAAGAGTGAAAAAAAAAATCCTGAAAGAGGCCTACATTTTGGATGTAACAGATAAAGCCTTTAAAATCAGCTATTACAGATGTATTCAAATTTAAGGAAACTCTGCCTAAAAAATTAAAGTATGATAACAGTATCTCACACCAAATAGAGAATATAAATAGACAGAAATTAGTTTTTTTTTTAAAAGAGAAATTCTGAGTTGAAAAGTATAAAAACTGGAATACATTCACTGCTGCTGCTGCTGCTGAGTTGCTTCAGTCATGTCCGACTCTGTGCAACCCCACAGAGGCAGCCCACCATGCTCCTCTGTCCCTGGGATTTTCCTGGCAAGAACACTGGAGTGGGTTGCCATTTCCTTCTCCAATGCATGAAAGTGAAAAGTGAAAGTGAAGTCGCTCAGTCCTGTGTGACTCCTAGCGACTCCATGTATTGCAGCCCACCAGGCTCCTCCGTCCATGGGATTGTCCAGGCAAGAATACTGGAGTGGGGTGCCAGTACCTTCTTCCCATACATTCACTGCTGCTGCCAAGTCGCTTCAGTCATTTCCAACTCTGTGCGACCCCATAGACGGCAGCCCACCAGGCACCCCCGTCCCTGGGATTCTCCAGACAATACTGGAGTGGGCTGCCATTTCCTTCTCCAATGCATGAAAATGAAAAGTGAAAGTAAAGTCGCTCAGTCATGTCCGACTCTTAGCAACCACATGGACTGCAGCCTACCAGGCTCATCCATCCATGGGATTTTCCAGGCAAGAGTACTGGAGTGGGGTGCCACTGCCTTCTCCAAAATGGGACATACATTCACTATAGGGGATCAATAGCAGATTTGAGTGAGCAAAAGGATCAGCCAACAAGATCATCACATAATAGAGAAATCCACTCTGAGAAACAGAAAGAAAGAATGAAACAAAATGAATAAAACCTTGAAGACCTGTGGAATACCATCAAGCATTACAAAATATGCATAATGGAAGTTCCAAAAGGTGAATAGAAAGAGGCAGAAAAAATATCAATGAGATTCATACCTATGCATATCATAATTCAACTGATAAAGTGTTATCTAGTATGGATCTCATTGAGTTTATTCTAGAAAAAACTTTTAAAAGAAGAGTAAACTAGAGCCTGTAGAAAGAAGGAAATAATAAAGATTAAAATGGAGACAAAGAAAAGAAAAAATATAAAGAAAGTCAGTGAAACGAAAAGTTTTTTTTTTTTAATATCAACAAAATCGACAATCCTTTTACTAGACTGACCAAGGAAAAACAAAAGAGAGAAAAGATTCAAAGTACTAAAATAAAAATAAATAAAAGAGGGGACATCACTATAAATCTGACAGAAATAAAAAGATTTTAAGAGAATTCTATGAAAAATCGTATGACAACAAATTTGGTAATTTGGATAAAAGGGCCAGATTCCTATAAAATCACAAACACTGACTCATGGAAAGAGAAAAATCTTAACAGACCTATAACAAGGAAAGAGACTGAATTGATATTTCTAACATAGAAAACCAAGGTCCAGATGGCTTTATTGTTTAATTATACCATACAATTAAGGAAAAATTAACACTAATTCTTTATAAATCCTTCTAAAAAAACAGGATACAAAAAATGGCAAAAGTCTGAATTAGGCACTAAACCAAAGAGGATATATGGATAGCAAATAAGCATAAGGGAAAAAATGTCTAATATCACAAATCATCAGGGAAATGAAAATTAAAAACACCACTATTAAATTAAAAACACACACTATTAGATTTGTTAAACTTAAGAATACCAGTAATATGATATACTGAGAGCATCCAGAGAAGCCAGAAGTTTCACACATTACTGATGGAAATGGAAAATGATGCAGCTGCTTAGGAAAACAGTTTTGAAGTTTCTTAAAAATTTAAAATGTACATATATATGACTGAGCAATTTTATTTCTGAGTATATTGTCCAAGTGAACTGGAAAGCTGCACGTGAATATTGACAGCAGCTTTATTTGTAAAACTGAACACTGAAACAATCCTGATGTCTTTCAACAGGTAAACAGATAAACAAGCTGTGGTACATCATGCCATGTCATGCCATGGAATATTACTCAGAAACAAAAAAGGAACAAGCTATTAAAACACAAAATAACTTAAAGAATAGCAAAGACAATGTTCTGAGTCAAAAAAGGCAATCTCAAAAGGCATGTTTTCTTACCATGAGATCCCATAGTTGATTAGAAAGATGTGGTGTAGTGCAAGTGCCTGACAATTAGTTTGTTTGATTGTAATATAAGTCAGTGCCTGGCATTAAGCTGTTTTTTTTCCATGGGTGTACATGTGTTCCCCATCCTGAACCCTCCTCCCACCTCCCTCCCCATCCCATCCCTCTGGGTCATCCCAGTGCACCAGCCCCAAGCACCCTGTATCATGCATCGAACTTGGACTGGCGATAGGTTTCACATATGATAATATCCATGTTTCAATGCCATTCTCCCAAATTATCCCACCCTCGCCCTCTCCCACAGAGTCCAAAAAACTATTCTATACATCTGTGTCTCTTTGGCTGTCATGCATACAGGATTATCATTACCATCTTTCTAAATTCCATATATATGCATTAGTATACTGTGATGGTGGAGAAGGAAATGGCAACCCACTCCAGTGTTCTTGCCTGGAGAACCCCAGGGACGGGGGAGCCTGGATGGGGTCGCACAGAGTCGGACACGACTGAAGTGACGCAGCAGCATACTGTGATGGTGTTTTACTTTCTGGCTTACTCACTCTGTATAATAGGCTCCAGTTTCATCCACCTCAAATGTATTCTTTTTAATGGCTGAGTAATACTCCATTCATTGTGTATATGCACCACAGCTTTCTTATCCGTTTGTCTGCTGATGGACATCTAGGTTGCTTCCATGTCCTGGCTATTATAAACAGTGCTGCAATGAACATTGGGGTACACGGGTCTCTTTCAGTTCTGGTTTCCTTGGTGTGTATACCTAGCAGTGGGATTGCTGGGTCATATGGCAGTTCTATTTCCAGCTTTTTAAGGAATCTCCACACTGTTCTCTACAGTGGCTGTACTAGTTTGCATTCACACCAACAGTGTAAGAGAGTTACTTTTTCTCTGCACCCTCTCCAGCATTTATTGTTTGTAGACGTTTTGATAGCCACCATTCTGACTGGCGTGAGGTGGTACCTCATTGTGGTTTTGATTTGCATTTCTCTGATAATGAGTGATGTTGAACATCTTTTCATGTGTTTGTTAGCCATCTTATGTCTTCTTTGGAGAAATGTCTGTTTAGTTCTTTGGCCCATTTTTTGATTGGGTCCTTATTTTTCTGGAATTGAGCTGCATGAGCTGCTTCTATATTTTTCAGATTAATTCTTTGTCAGTTGCTTCATTTGCTATTATTTTCTCCCATTCTGAAGGCTGTCTTTTCACCTTGCTTATAGTTTCCTTTGTTGTATAAAAGCTTAATTTAAGTTCAATCAGGTCCCATTTGTTTATCTTTGCTTTTATTTCTATTACTCTGGGAGGTGGGTCATAGACGATCCTGCTGTGATTTATGTCAGAGAGTGTTTTTTCCCTATGTTCTCCTCTAGGAGTTTTATAGTTTTTGGTCTTACATTTAGATCTTTAATCCACTTTGAGTTTATTTTTGTGTATGGTGTTAGACAGTGTTCTAGTTTTTTTCTTTTACAAGTGGTTGACCAGTATTCCCAGCACCACTTGTTAAAGAGACTGTCTTTTCTCCATTGTATATTCTTGCCTCCTTTGTCAAAGATAAGGTGTCCA
>SJXQ01007560.1:0-23725 GCA_006408695.1 Aepyceros melampus
GTGTTTTTCACAGAGCTAGAACAAATAATTTCACAATTTGTATGGAAACACAAAAAACCTCGAATAGCCAAAGCCATCTTGAGAAAGAAGAATGGAACTGGAGGAATCAACCTGCCTGACTTCAGGCTTTACTACAAAGCCACAGTCATCAAGACAGTATGGTACTGGCACAAAGACAGAAATATAGATCAATGGAACAAAATAAAAAGCCCAGAGATAAATCCATGCACCTATAGACACCTTATCTTTGACAAAGGAGGCAAGAATATACAATGGATTAAAGACAATCTCTTTAACAAGTGGTGCTGGGAAAACTGCTCAACCACTTGTAAAAGAATGAAATTAGATCACTTTCTAACACCATACACAAAAATAAACTCAAAATGGATTAAAGATCTGAACATAAGAGCAGAAACTATAAGACTCCTAGAGGAGAACATAGGCAAAACACTCTCCAACATAAATCACAGCAGAATCCTTTATGACCCACCTCCCAGAATATTGGAAATAAAAGCAAAAGTAAACAAATGGGACCTAATTAAAATTAAAGGCTTCTGCACAACAAAGGAAACTATAAGCAAGGTGAAAAGACAGCCTTCTGAATGGGAGAAAATAATAGCAAATGAAGCAACTGACAAAGAGCCTCTTAAAATAACAGAGCCTGGGGCTTCGCTGGGGCTTTCCTTGTGGCTCAGCTGATAAAGAATCCACTTGCAATGTGGGAGACCTGGGTTTGATCCCTGGGTTGGGAAGATCCCCTGGAGATGGGAAAGGCTAGTCACTCCAGTATTCTTGCCTGGAGAATTCCATGGACAGAGGAACCTTGGCCAGCTACAGTCTAGTCAGACATGACTGAGTGACTAACACTTTCACATTATTCATGGTTATTCAGTGATTATACACCAGTTTTACTTTTTCTAATTTTTATTAAATATAATTAATTTACAATTTTGGGCTAGTTTCAAGTGTATAACAAAGGGATTCAGTTATATGTGTGTGTGTGTTTGTGTGTCTGTAGAGGAGACCTGGGTTTGATCCTTGGGTCAGGAGGATCCCCTGGAGAAGGGAATGGCTACTCACTCCAATATTCTTGCCTGGAAATTTCCATGGACAGAGGGGCCTGGTTAGCTTCAGTCCATAGGGTTGCAATTAGTCAAATATAACTGAGTGACTAACACCCCCCCTACACACACAGACACATATATACACACATATGTATACTCTTTTTCAGATTCTTTTCCCTTACAGCTTCTTGCAAAAAAACTGAGTATAGTCCTGTGTGCTATTCAGTAGGACCTGTTTGTTTACCTATTTCATATTCATATGAAGTAGTGGATTATACAGGCTTCCCCAGGTAGCACTAGTGGTAAAGAATCTGCCTGCCAATGCAGGAGACAGACAGATGTGGGTTTGATCTCTGGGTCAGGAAGAGCCCCTGGAGCAGGAAATGGCACACCACTCCAGCATTCTTGCCTGGAGAATCCCATGGGCAGAGGAGCCTGACAGCTACAGTCTCATGGGGTGGCAAAGAGTCAGACACAACAGAGCAACCAAGCACAACACGGTGGTTATACACCATTTTTTACATTTGTTTCTCAGTTCCTGTGTTTTGCAGCATGTAAGTAACACAGTTTCAGATTCCACAATAAGCTGTGCAATCTTAGGCTTGCAAGTTCTCTGTTTTAACCTGTGTGTCAACTTTAAACTAGAATAAAATTTTCAATTTCTGCCTGCGGTCAAGACAATTTTCCCCTGGCTCCTTTGCAGTATAAGGAGCCACTTTCATTTCTCTACTATTCTTGTCACTGCAACATGACACAGGTAATAAAATTCTAGAACTAACATGCATAAGCTGCCGTATCAGTCCTATGAGACGTACGGCGATCACTCTTGCTTACTAACTTGTTTATGTGTTTATTCTTTGTTTATGAAATGTGAATGGTTTTCTTTCTCTTCCATATCCTAAAATATTTCATCCACCATTTTTGTATATGTGGGGTGGGGAGGGACATTTTCTATCCTTCTTGTCTAGGAGCTGAGATGGAAATATGAAATAAAAGTGAATGAAAAGAATATAGAACAGTTTCAGATGTTCCAGATATTAAAAAAAAAAAAAACCCAAAGTAGAGAAGGTAATGAGAAAATGCTGCATTCAACAAAATAAGTATGAGGAATTTCAAGAATATAATGAAGACATGAGATCAACAGTAGGATTGATAAGAGAAAACTCACACCCTAACCACAGCTTGATGAAACCTTAATGCATCAAAGATAAAATAGAAATGTCAAGAAGTATCAGAGGAGTAGGTAAATTACTATAAATGAAAGGGAAACAAAATGATATCAGAAACAATACAAGCAATGTCATATGAGATAGTATCTTCAAAGCTCTAGGAAAAAATGTTTTAACCTGAAGGTTATTAGCCACAACAACTATTCTAAAGTTAAGGTGACATAAATATGTTTTTGGACATACAAAAGTTCCTAAAATTGAATAATCATAGACTTTAGCCAAAATAAATGGTTAAAGAAGCACTTCTTCAAGAAATTTTTTTAAAAACCTAGAAAAAATTAGTGCAAGTATCAGTAGTCACAGACAAATTTGACTTAAGAATATATACACACATGCTAGAGACACAGGAGACATGGGTTCAGTCCCTGGGTCAGGAAAATCCCATGGAGGAGAAAATGGCGACCACTCCAGTATTCTTGCCTGGAAAATTTCACAAAGTGGTATGGCAGGCTAGGCTAGTCCATGCTGTCGCAAGGAGTCAGACATGACTGAGCACAATGCATATACATATACATGTTCTAGGTCACTTCAGTTGTGTCCAACTCTTTGTGATCCCATGGACTGTAGTGGGCCAGGGTCCTCTGTCTGTGGGATTCTGCAGACAAGAATACTGAAGATGGGTGCCATTTCCTACTCCAGGGGATCTTCCCAACCCAGGTTCATCTCAGCACCACCTGAGCAGCCCTACATACATACACACACACTTCTTTTCATGTAATAATTTTATGATATTATTAACAAATTGGAAATAATAGATGGTGGGAAAAGATAGTTTTGAAGTTAATAAAAACCTATCAAAACTCCTACATTGTTCAGGAATGTGAAAAGACTAATTAATTAATAAATAATTATCCATAGGAGAAAATCAAATTAATTTCTTACCCTAGACCATGAGAAAAGTTCCATGTAAAAATTATGAAAGGCATGTGGTTATATATCTTTGACACACGTGCTCCATACCTGCCACTGTCTAGCATGATGGCACCTGGCTTCACCTTCCAAACAGGACGTTGTCTATTAGTTTAGTATTGTGAATTAGTGGGGTGCCATTTCCTTCTCTAGGTGGTCTTCCCTGACCAGGGATTGAACCTGCATCTCTTGCGTTGGCAGGCGGATTCTTTACCACTGAGCCACCTAGGAAGCCCCTTCACCCCCTAAAAAAGCTACCATGCCCTATACAGATTATAGGTGCTCTTGCTTAGAAATCTGGACAGGAATCCTTGTGACAGTAGTTACAAGGCCTTGAGCTAAAGCCTGAGTTATCAAACCTGATGCTAGTTGCATTATGTTATAAGACAGGTAAGGATGAGTAGCTCTAGTTTTCAAGGCCCTCTAATATCCTATGACCATTGTCACTGAAAACCAAAACCTCTTCTTTCATTTTAAAAGCTATCACTGAACAAGAATAGAGCTTTTGACTTTAAGACCTTAAGGTGTAATGCCAAAAGCCTACTATTTGTCTCTCTGTGAACATACTAGGCAGGGAAGTAGATATCTTTTTATTGAAAATGCTGTGTTTTTATCTGAAATAGGACTTCTGCAATGCCTATCATTTAATGCACTTTGGTTTGTACTAATTCAATATGATGAAACCCCTTTGAGACTATAACTGTGTCTATAAGAGCGTGGAAAAATCAAATTAGACCATAAAATTTGGCCCATTCAATTTACATTAAGAGAGAAAATGTGCTAAGCAAGACTTTCTATTGCATGTTTTATGGTGTCGAGGCTTTGAAATTTTTGAAGGAAGTAATTGGGAAAGCTCTATGAAATAGTCCTTAAATATGATCAATTTAGTTTTTAAATCAATTCTGATAAAATACAATCAAAGTAAATAAAATAGAGGAAAAATAGCAAATACTCTGGACTTAAAACCTATTCAGTGGTAGAGAAACCTAATCATCTTTCAAGTTAAGAAGAGATAGTGTACATGGCATTGGTTGACCTTGAGGAATCATACAAACATCTGTCTTCTGAGACTCAGTTGAAGATTATAATTTTTTTCCACATGGCAACATCAATATACATTATTTTCATGTTTGATCATACATTTATATCACGTTTCCCCTTATTGATCATCTTTCTTGAAAAACTTGAACCTCTTTTCATAGTGTCTGCCTGTTATATATTAAGTAATTTGGGAAGCCTAGGCACAGATAGTAAGGGTGTTAATTTCCCTGAGGGTATCCAACAAAAGCCTTGTGAGGCTGTTCAGGATTCATTGCTAATGATGAATCTATCAGTCAATAGTGGAGTTGAGAATAAGATATGTTTCTCCCCAAAGGAAAACATTTAACTACTAAACCAAAGTCTGTCTTTAAGTGCTCTGTGGTTAGTCATATTCTCTTCTTGCTAGTACTTTGAAATATCATCCTGCAAGATAAATATTCAAGTAAGAAGGGTGCATATCTGAGAAATCACTGATACATATTAAGTTGCCCATTTCTTTCATTTCCATCCAATCATATTATACATTTTTACTTATTATTTCACAAAAGTGTGTAACAACAGGAAGTTTTTTTTTTTTTTTAAGTTACATTCTGGGAATTAAAATATAAAAATCTTTTTATTTTTCTTCCATGCATGGTGACATTTCCAATAATATTAGAGCTATAGGGTCAGAAAAAGTCACAATAAAGGAAAGATGAGTATTTTGAGATTTATCAGACCATTTCACGTCAAAGTACTGATTTAAGATAATTGATACTTTCATGCACGTACTATATTAGGTCAGGTTATTATGATCATCAGATTCTATAGCAAAGAGAATTTCTACATCTTTTCAGCTCTGCTGTGTTTCCAGATCTGTCAAACTTCCGAAAATGATTATTTAGAAAATCTGTGTAGCTAATTATGACAAAAAAAAAAAAAAGAATTTAAAATTTGGATGTTTAGTTCATTTTTATTCTCAATCTTTCAACTGAATTACCAAAATTTTTAGTTCTACTTGCTCTCTTATTTGGAAATGATATATTTATTTATCCTTCAAATAATTTGATGTGACATATAGATACATACATTATTGTATGACAAAAACAGAAAGTGGAAAAAAATGAAAATGAGAGTTAACTAAAACAGCATAAATCAGGACAGAAAGATTCATAGAACAATGTTCTATTCACTTGCTACAGGTCAACATCAAATTGGTTCTCTGATCCCTGACAGCCAAAGAAAGATGAAAACTTGGACAGCCACGAGATTCAATGTTCTGAACTAAAACATAGCAGGGACTCACGAGAGGTTAATCTTTTTTTGGGGGGAGGGGCACTGAGAATTAACAAAATGAAACCTGGGAATTTTCATAAAGATAATGCAGGACAAAAATGTCTAAAAATGCTCAGCAAAATGTCTATAAAGAAAACATACAACTAGAGATCTTTGCTGCTGCTGCTAAGTCGCTTTAGTCGTGTCCGACTCTGTGCAACCTCATAGACGGCAACCCAGCAGGCTCCCCCATCCCTGGGATTCTCCAGGCAAGAACACTGGAGTGGGTTGCCATTTCCTTCTCCAATGCATGAAAGTGAAAAGTGAAAGGGAAGTCGCTCAGTCATGTCTGACTCTTAGCGACCCCATGGACTGCAGCCCACCAGGCTCCTCCGTCCATGAGATTTTTCCAAGCAAGAATACCAGAGTGGGGTGCCATTGCCTTCTCTGCTAGAGATGTATAGCATATTTCAATTTCTTTAGGTCTTACTGCACTGGCAATGTACACTTGACTCATGATAACACAGTTAAAGAGTCATGCTGATCAATATTTACAAGGATACTATTCATTGAAGTTGCCATACCAACTCAATTATTTTGGAGAAAACAAATTATCTGTCATACACACAGGCATACACACACTTATCCATGTAAATTTCTCATATTCGTCAAATCAAAAGATGATTAACAAGGTAATAATCAGCATGACATAATATTCTCCAAGGGTGTGAGGTGATATAAATATACAAATATTTATATAGAATATGGAGTTCTAAAATCAAATCCTAGAATTATACTAAAGACATTTTAACTAAAAATATAACTTTTTAAAAATCTTGATTTAACCTTCAGAAGGCAGCCTTAAAGACTCTGTTCCTCCACATGTATTTATGAAAATATATACACACACTTATCCATGTAAATTTCTCATATTCGTCAAATCAAAAGATGATTAACAAGGTAATAATCAGCATGACATAATATTCTCCAAGGGTGTGAGGTGATATAAATATACAAATATTTATATAGAATATGGAGTTCTAAAATCAAATCCTAGAATTATACTAAAGACATTTTAACTAAAACTATAACTTTTTAAAAATCTTGATTTAACCTTCAGAAGGCAGCCTTAAAGACTCTGTTCCTCCACATGTATTTATGAAAATACAAGGTCATTAGCTATAGGAGTATAAATGTAATCCTTCTTTATTGTTATTAACTATTTTGAGAATACAGATAATTTCCATTAATCCTATAACATTTACTTATTCAAAGAAATCCAAATTTATATAAATTGGAAATGTTTGTAATGATAAAAAATTAAATGAACATCATTGGTGAAATTTACATGTAATTACAAAATTGACTATTACAGAAATGCATAAAATGTATGTGTTTTGATAGAATAATAACCCCCACTCCCAACAAAGGTGCCCATGTCTTAATCCCTATAACCTGTGAATTTGTTAATTTATGTGGCAAGGAAGAGTTCCAGTGGCAGATGGAATTATCGTTGTGAATTTTCTGACCTTCAGTAGGGAGAATGTTCTGAATTATTCAGGTGGGCCCAGTGGTAATCATGAGGGTCTTTAAAAATTGAAGAGGGAGGTGAGCATAGTCAGAATGACACTATAGGAGAAAGTCTCAACATGCCATTACCAGTTTTAAAGATGAAGGAAGGGAACCATGAGCCAAGAGTGTGGGCAGCCTCTAGAAGTTGGGAAGACAAGGAAATGTACTCTTCCATGGAAACTGCACAAAGTATTGATGGCTTGGTTTAGTCCTGTGAGATCCTTTTTGGATTTCTAACCTAGAGAAACAAAGGTAGCAAGCTTTTGTTTTTGAAGCCACTAAATTTATAGTAATTTGTTATAACACCATTAGAAAACTAATACAATATACTTCTCTGTTGAAAAGCAGAGACATTAATTTGTGGACAAAGGTCCCTATCATTTCAGTCCAGTTCAGTCGCTCAAATGTGTCTGTCTCTTTGCGACCCCAGGAATTGCAGCACGCCAGGCCTCGTTGTCCATCACCATCTGCTGGAGTTCAGCCAAACTCATGTGCATACAGTCAGTGATGCCATCCAGCCATCTCATCCTCTGTTGCCCCTTCTCCTCCTGTCCCCAATCCTTCCAAGCATCAGAGTCTTTTCCAATGAGTCAACTCTTTGCATGAGGTGGCCAAAGTATTGGAGTTTCAGCCTCAGCATCAGTCCTTCCAATGAATACCCAGGACTGGTCTTTTTTAGAATGGAATGGTTGGATCTCCTTGCAGTCCAAAGGACTCTCAAGAGTCTTCTCCAACACCACAGTTCAAAAGCATCAATTCTTTGGCACTCAGCTTTCTTCACAGTCCAACTCTCACATCCATACATGACCACAGGAAAAACCATAGCCTTGACTAGATGGACCTTAGTTGGCAAAGTAATGACTGCTTTTCAATATGCTATCTAGGTTGGTCAAAAATTTTCTTCCAAGGAGTAAGTGTCTTTTAATTTCATGGCTGCAGTCATCATCTGCAGTGATTTTGGAGCCCCCCAAAATAAAATCTGACACTATTTCTACTGTTTCCCCATCTATTTCCCATGAAGTGATGGGACCAGATGCCATGATCTTCGTTTTCTGAATGTTGAGCTTTAAGCCAACTTTTTCACTCTCCTCTTTCACTTTCATCGAGAGGCTTTTTAGTTGCTCTTCAGTTTCTGCCATAAGGGTGGTGTCATCTGCATAGCTGAGGTTATGCATATTTCTCCTGGAAATCTTGATTCCAACTTGTGTTTTGTCCAGCCCAGCATTTCTCATGATGTACTCTACATATAAGTTGAATAAGCAGGGTGACGGTATACAGCCTTGATGTACTCCTTTTCCTATTTGGAAGCAGTCTGTTGTTCCATGTCCAGTTCTAACTGTTGCTTCCTAACCTGCATATAGGTTTCTCAAGAGGCAGGTCAGGTGGTCTGGTATTCCCATCTCTTTCAGAATTTTCTATAGTTTATTGTGATCCATACATTCAAAGGCTTTGGCATAGTCAATAAAGCAGAAATAAAAACAAGACTGGGAGCTGACTGTGGCTCTGATGATGAGCTCCTTATTGCCAAATTCAGACTTAAATAGAAGAAAGTAGGGAAAACCACTAGATTATTAGGGTATGACCTAAATCAAATTCCTTATGATGATACAGTGAAAGTGAGAAATAGATTTAAGGGACTAGATCTGATAGAGTACCTGATGAACTATGGACTGAGGGTCATGACACTTTACAGGAGACAGGGATCAAGACCATCCCCATGGGAAAGACATGCAAAAAGGCAAAATGGCTGTCTGAGGAAGCCTTACAAAAAGCTGTGAAAAGAAGAGAAGCAAAAAGCAAGGGAGAAAAGGAAAGATATTCCCATTTTTGCAAAGTTGCAAAGAATAGCAAGGAGAGAGAAGAAAGCCTTCCTCAGTGATCAATGCAAAGAAATAGAGGAAAACAACATAATGGGAAGGACTAGAGATCTCTTCAAGAAAATTAGAGATACAAAGGGAACATTTCATGCAAAGATGGGCTCGATAAAGGACAAAAATGGTATGGACCTAACAGAAGCAGAAGATATTAAGAAGAGGTGACAAGAATACACAGAAGAACTATACAAAAAGATCTTCATGATCCATGTAACCACGATGGTGTGATCACTCACCTAGAGCCAGACATCTTGGAATGTGAAGTCAAGTGAGACTTAGAAAGCATCACTATGAACAAAGCTAGTGGAGATGATGGAATTCCAGTGGTGCTGTTTCAAATCCTGAAAGATGATGCTGTGAAAGTGCTGCACTCAAAATGCCAGCAAATTTGGAAAACTCAGCAGTGGCCACAGAACTGGAAAAAGTCAGTTTTCATTCCAATCCCAAAGAAAGGCAATGCCAAAGATTGCTCAATCTATTGCACAATTGCACTCATCTCACATGCTAGTAAAGTAATACTCAAAATTCTCCAAGTTAGGCTTCAGCAATACGCGAACTGTGAATTTCCAGATGTTCAGGCTGGTTTTAGCAAAGCCAGAGGAACCAGAGATCAAAGTGCCAGCATCCGCTCAATCATTAAAAAAAAAAAAAAAAGGTCACTATAATACAAGGCTATTATTGTCTTCCCAGTGGTCACGTATGGTTGCAAGAGTCGGACTGTAAAGAAGGCAAAAGTCCAAAAATTTGATGCCTTTGAACTGTGGTCCTGGAGAAGACTCCTGAAAGTCCCTTGTACAGCAAGGAGGTCAAACCAGTCCATGTTAAAAGAAATCAACCCTGAATACTCACTCACTGGGAGGACTGATGTGGAAGCTGAAGCTCCAGTATTTTGGTCATCTGATACAAACAATCGACTCATTGGAAAAGTCCCTGATACTGGGGAAGATTGAGGGCAGAAGTAGAAGAGGGCATCAGAGGATGAGATGGCTGGACAGCATCACCGTTGCAATGAACATGAACTTGGGCAAACTCTGGGAGCTGGTGAGGGACAGGGAGTCCTGGCATGCTGCGGTCCACAGTGCTGCCAAGAATCGAGAATGACTGGGTGACTGAACAACAACAATATACTTCATAACATGTAGCACTATGTCTTTTTCTGCATTTTTTATATTTGTGTGTATTATGAAGAGCTCCATAAATGATAATATTCATTTCCTGCACAGATTGTATAGCAGATAGATAAACCCCAAAGACAATTTCCCTTCATACCTAATTAACATATCTATTTCCTTATTTTGATAGTTTAAAAATTTGCTATGTCAATTGTTCTCCAAATAGTCTCTTGTCAAAGTTAAATAATAGTGTACATTGATCATTCTATCACTAGATTTAAATTATTCCATTTGAGTCTTTGGATACTAAACTAGGTTTTCCAGAAAAACCTAAAAATCCATTAGTTCCATTGATGTACAATTTTAATATGTGAAATAATTTGAAAGAAAATTGTTTTAAGGTTATTATTGATTTAATGGTAATTGATATCTCAACCACAGTGGAGCATATATTTCAGACATTAAACAAATTGAATAATATTTCAGGGTCTTAGTTCAGTGGAGAAATACATCTCATTGAAATATTGTGCATACTTGAACTTTACTGCTATCTTGCCTATGGTATCAATATTCACCCTTACTGTGTTTTATTAAACTGAAACGATAGTTTGACTTCTTTCTGATTTCAATGTATACCCATAAATGATCTGAGAGATTTGGTCTAAATAATGTGTCATTATGTGGAAAACCACAGAAACTCCAAAGAGACTTTTTCTTATCTGTTTGTGCCATTATTAATCTTGAAATTTGCATAATAAAGAAAATTATAATTAAATGAAAAATGTATCACCCTTTTGCTTGATGGTTGCAGTAAGAAAACAATCAAGGGAAAACAAATCTGACAAAAACAGAACATCTACAGTAACGGGACAAAAAGACTGGGGGATAATTATCCATTCGCAGATAGATAAATAAAATAAGGAAAACAAATGAGCAGATGGGAAAAAAAGTCCAGCAAACAAGCTAACAAAGCATAAGTCCCAGAGATGTGCTCTGCCTCCATGGAGACAAATTATCATAACTTTCCTCTTAGATCTAAATGAAGGCATGATTTAATCTCTGAAGTTGTTTTTCTCTTGGACAGCCTTTGGAAAGACTTTCTCCTCCTTTTTTAATTTTTTTTTTTTATCTATCCTTGGAACAAAAGGAGCTGAGTTACTTAGTATTTTTCAACATTAAACTTTAAAATTTTTCTCTTCATTTAAATGAATATGGATGTGATTTTAGGTTCAGTCTTCGGGGAGAGCAAAGAATAATTCGTCCTGTTTAAAGTTGATCAGAATTGATAAGTACAATCATTCTAATCAGGTGAAAATAAATTTATAATACAAAATTCCAACCAATGTTCTTAAATGCCAATGATACTCCTTTGTAAATAACAATTTATCTGTAAAACCAGGGATTTACACTTTGTTACTTGACAAATTATGCTCTTTTAACATATTCAAAATGATGGAAATAGTTATTTTATAGGAAGGTAACTTAATTCTGTCCTGGAAAAAAAAAGAGTTATCAAGTCTTGCCAACTCTGCTTTTGTACCTGAGTTACCCCTCTTCCTTACTGCTGTCACTGTTTTCACTCATCCTCAACTCTTCTTGCCTGAATTATTGTAATAATATCCTAAATGGTGTTTTGTCTCTATTTTACTCCCATGCAATCTGATTTCCACACTGATTTCAGAATTTTTTTTCAAAAAGACAAATCTGAATATTTATTTTCCCGGCTTCAGGTCCAGTAGTTATTCCCATCACCTTCAGCTTCCACTCCAAACACGGGGCTTAGATGTGGGAAATCCTGCATCGAGTATGCCTTTTCCTTTCTGCACCAGCCTTCCTGCAGTCATGCTTGCATTTCTACAGCACCACACTGTTTATTGCACTCATTCACTCAGCACTTATGAATGTATTCTCTCTCTAGTAAATCTGCAGCTCTGATATGCTCTATTTGACAGCACATGTTATGCCTATTGACTGACCTACAAGGTCTCTCATTCTTTAAATCTGGGTTGAAGCATAAACTGCCTAGTGAATGGTGCTCCATACTCCTTCTGGCCTTGAGACAAAGGGTTTGCATTACGGTATTAATCCAGGATGCATTTAGATTTCAAGGTAGAGCTGAAAGAGTAGGGTCTTAGTTGCCATGTTTCACAACTGTATGCTTTACACAACATACTACACACGTTCTGTGGGACCTTTGGGGCCTAGATACTCTCAGCTTTTCTGAAACCTGCCTTTTAAGTTGAGCTAGTGCAGCAGTTATGTGTTTAATAGAAGGTCTTGCCCTAAACTCCCTACAGTTAGTTAGCCTAGAGGTGAATTCCTTATCCAGAGTGGGCCAGCGGGTCAACGAAATTCCTCCATCCTCCAGACTGGAATTGCGACTTATTTATTTTGGCTTCTTTTTCATCAGTAAAATGGGAGCACTAATAATGCTTTATCAGATTGATTATGAGGACTAGGTAACAAATGGAAAATAACTTACACAGAGTAGGTACTTAGTAAATGGTTCTTGACTTATCTATCTCACATATGCTTTCAGCAGATGAAAATAATTATATCTGAGGATTTTACAAAGAGTTTAACATACCAGTAGCAATTACTTTCTGATATAATGTATTATTTCTCATGTAACACCTTACTTTCATAATTCACATTTGTGAATTCCTGTCACTGAAGAAGTGTGCACAGGTGTGCACCACAGGCTGAGGGTGAACACCAAGGAGGAGCAGTTTACGTTCTTGTGATGCAGATTGCAACATTTCTATACATAGTTAAGTCAAATTGCACATATATATATATATATATATACATATATATGTACATACACATATTTGAAGTGTGATTATTTTTGGTAACAAATAACTGGACTTTTCCCCACATTCTCTGGTGCTCTAGGGAATGAATTTGTTATCCCCTTTTCTAAACAGTACCTCCCTGAAAAGAGTTTAAAATAATTATCCAAAATGTTATGAAATAAACAAATAATGCACTAGTTGATATATTGCCTCAATTCCTCACTTTTTGATTCATGGGTTAGGAAAAAAATAAAAAACAAAAAACAAAAAAACAAAGACTTTTGAAAGCTTACATCAGGGAAAGGGAAGTCAATTTTCTATACCACACTCGTCTTGTTCACCTCCTTGTAATTTATATTCCAAGAACCTGCAAGGATTTATTTTTCTCATCCTCAAGGGCATAGAGTTAGCAAGTTTCCAAGATGCAGAAATGGGTCAAACCAGGACAAAGAAAGTAAATCTCAGTTCAAGGTCTTGGAAGACCAACACTCTGCTTCTTCAGAAAAAGAGGAAGCTTCATAAAACGTTAGGCTGAAAAATATAGGTAAATATCAAGATTCTGATATGAAATGTTGATGCAAATTTAATACTTGAATTATATATAGCTTCCAGAGGCCATGGTGACATTTTTGAACCTGCAAGGATTTATTTTTTCTCATCCTCAAGGGCATAGAGTTAGCAAGTTTCCAAGATGCAGAAATGGGTCAAACCAGGACAAAGAAAGTAAATCTCAATTCAAGGTCTTGGAAGACCAACACTCTGCTTCTTCAGAAAAAGAGGAAGCTTCATAAAACATTAGGCTGAAAAATATAGGTAAATATCAAGATTCTGATATGAAATGTTGATGCAAATTTAATACTTGAATTATATATAGCTTCCAGAGGCCATGGTAACATTTTTACTAGAAAGGGCTACTGTTTGTAAGGTAATGATAAAGAAATCCTTTGAGGCATATAGGATTCACCAGGATATTTAGGAGAAAACAGAGAAGAGGCAATTGGCAGTAACTGCATCAGAAAATGATGGTGTTTGAGAAAAAGTATAAAAGTGGCATTTACTTTTACTTTAATTGCATTTATTTTTCAATAAGCAGGGCTGTCACAATGTTGAAAACGTGAAAAATATTCAGTAAAGTCTCCCCGACGTGCACATTTTCCAAGCATTCATGTCCTGTCTATGGAAGCCATCAATATTAGCAATTTCTTACATATTCCTCTGGAGATATTCTATGCTTTTATCTAAGAAAATATGTTTCTTTATATTATCCCTCCTACTTTACAAAAACAAAAGCTATCATTTCATAACAGCGTTCTCTTTATTTCACTTAGCAAGACTCACTATGTAATGAGATGTACAATGTTTCCTCCCTTTTTAAAAGCAGCAGCATAGTCCAAGACACGGATGTACAATTATTTTATTCACCCAGTAAATGGAATGCTTCTGATTTTACTCTCTTTCTCCTCAAAAGAGGAGGAGTAAGAATTAGTTGATTTGTTCATTGGCCTGAGAAAGCCTGTTCTCTACTCTGCACATTTGAGATCATCATTCTCCAAGGTCTAAGTCTGAGTAGAAGGAGCTAAGGGAAGCAGCATCACCTTAGTATGTCATATCAGTAATGGTGTTGCTGCCATTCACTGATCTTCTTATCAAAGTAATTAAGCTCATTCAGGTGGTTGGTTGAAGCTCCCCAAAACTCAAATGAAGTCTCCCACAAATTATCACATTCCCTCCTTTCCACAGAAGCTCCCGTAAGGCAGTGTCAACAGACTATACTGCTTTTGTGGGAAATGAGTAATTGGTTTCCACTTTGAGATGCAGGGAAGTTATGGAAACATTTTCCTGATGATATTTATATTTTAATACTTTATTTTAAATAAGATATCCCAGTTTTTATTTGAATCCAAACATCCTTTTCTCTTATTTTCTGAATCAACATGCTAGTTAGCAGCTCTCACAAGAATCAAAGTTACATATATCAACAGAAACCTTCAGAAAAACCTCTTGAAATAGACTTTAGGAGAGAGAATTTCTCCTTAGTTATTCATGAGAATCACCTTAAACAAGTCTCCTAGTTATCAGCATAGAGTCATATTTTATAAAGAGAATTAAAACACAAAATTAAGAGTACAGAACCTCAATAATATAGCTAACAATTTTTGAGTGCCGGCTATATATCACACTATGCATTATTATTATTATTTACCTTTTAGAATACACTTAAAAGGTAGTATTATCATTTCTGTTTTACAGATGAATTTTCTTACAAGTGTTAGTAGTAGATTCTACACTTGGTTTAAGCTTGGTAATTGCAAGATCTTTGCTTTTGATCCCCATACTATCATTTTCTCTAATTTACATGAATGTTTCCCTTACTCATGTTTGAATTTGGCTGACAAAATCACTCCTAATACAAAGTAGAACAAATTATATTGTTGCTTTTATTTTATCTCAAATACTGGCATTTTTTATTGTGTGGTATAAGAGCTAATTTAAACAAATATTTTCAGAATATAAGGCAATTTACTGCATGTTCAGGAGGTGAGATGAAGACCACTGTCGTAGCCAATAATTTCAGTAAATCATTACTGACATACTGCTATTAATTTTTTCTTTTCAAGTGTCCCTTCCAATAATTAATCCTATCCATTGTTTATTATACCTTATTTTCAGGCTACAGAAGCTAATAATCATGGTACTGGGAGAGATTTCATATATAAATGGAATTTATATATATATCTAATGGCACCCCACTCCAGTACTCTTGCCTGGCAAATCCCATGGGTGGAGGACCCTGGTAGGCTGCAGTCCATAGGGTCGCTAAGAGTCGGACACGACTAAGCAACTTCTCTTTCACTTTTCACTTTCCTGCATTGGAGAAGGAAATGGCAACCCATTCCAGTGTTCTTGCCTGGAGAATCCAGGGACGGGGGAGCCTGGTGGGCTGCCGTCTATGGGGTCGCACAGAGTCGGACATGACTGAAGCGACAGCAGCAGCAGCAGCAGTGTGCTTCACATATATATGTATATATGTATGGGTATGGCAAATAGTATCAAATTATGGAGAAATATCTAACTTGGAGTAATTTTTTAAAAAATATGTCATATTAGGAAGAAAGATGCAGTGGGAAACCAAAAGTCCTGAAAAGAGCATCAGCTTGGCAAGTAAACCTGGGCTCAGGCCCTCCACTGCTTGTCTCCACAGTGCTGTCTGTTGAATTAGAAACCCTCTCTTATTCCCAGGATCCTTATCACCTCCTGCTACCCTTGACATCAGAACCCTGCAAGTTCATTGTACATGGATCCTGTCTTTGTGCCTCTTTCCCCAGAAGTATCAGCGCTGAACCCTGGTGCTCAGCTCGGTGAATGTGCAGGCTGCCCTGGCTGCTGCACCGTCTGTGTAACTGAAAGTGCTGGCCTTATGTGGATCAAATTCTAATGCTGCCCCTTACAAACTGCATGGTCTAGGGTGAAGCAATGAATATCTCTCTTCCTCACTGCACTCACTTGTAAAATAAGTAGTTGGATTCTCATTCCCAAGGCTCCTTCTAGCTCTAACTTTTGTGTGTCACAAAGCATCTCAAAGCACAGATGAACTAGATGAATGTCAATGATAAGTTTGCAATCTGCCTGAACACTGCCAAACAGCATAAGAGAAACACACACACACACACACACACACACACACACAGGCTAAGAAGATATAAATACATGTAACCAGTGATTTTTCTTGTGTGGTAAATTTACAGAACACTTAAGACTGTGTATATGCAGATTATGTACATAATAAAATTAAATATATGCTATTAATTTTTTCTTAATATTCTGAGTTGACCATTTATTACATTTAACAATCAGAAATGAAGCAATAAATATCATAAAAAAGCTAAAAACATGGGAAAAGAAGTAACCATGGGAGACAGTGAGTTTGGTCTTTAAAGAAATCATAATTTGAACACTACCCAGTGTTCAAAGCACTACTTAGCAATAGTCAAGACATGGAAGGAACCTAAATGTCCATCAACAGAAGAATGGATGAAGAAGATATGGATAAAGAATGGATAAAGCAATGGGCACAGTGGAATATTACTTGGCCATAAAAAGAACGAAATAATGCCATTTGAAGCAACATGGATGGATCTGGAGATTATCATACTAAGTGAAGTAAGCCACACAGAGAAAGACAAATATTGCATGATATCACCTACATGTGGAATCTAAAAAGATGATACAAGTGAACATATTTATAAAAAAGAAAGACTCACAAACTTTGAAAACACGCTTATGGTTACCAGATGGGAAAGCTAGGAGGGAGGGATAAATTAGCATATATATAAATCCCATGGACAGAGGAGCCTGGTGGGCTACAGTCCATGGAGTCTCAAAGAGTCAGACATGACTTAGCAACTGAACAACAGCAATATATAAAATAAATAATAAACAAGAACACAGTGTATAGCACAGGGAACTCTACTTCTTATTCTTTAATAACCTACATAGAAAAATAATCTGAAAAAGCATGGCTGTATATATGTAAAACCGGGCCTCCCAGATGGTTCTAATTGTAAAGAATCCACCTGCCAATGCAAGAAACTTAAGAGGCATGTGCTTGATCCCTTGGTGGGGAAGATCCCCTGGAATAAGAAGTGGAAACCTACTCCAGTATTCTTGCCTGGAGAATCCCATGGACAGAAGAGCCTGGTCAGCTACAGTCCATTGGGTAGCAAAGAGTTGGATACAAGTGAAGTGCTTAGCACTGTACACATATATATAACTCAGTCACTTAGCTATACACCTGAAATTAACACAGAATTTAAAATCGACTATATCCCGATATAAAATAAAGAGTACCTTGAAAAATAATTTTTAAATGAAATTTTCATTAAGAAAAAAGTGAATTTGGGGGTAAAAGAAATGAGAAAAGGGTATTTCAGTAAGTGAAAACCTGGTCCAAGATAAAATGTGAACTAGGTGTTTTGGAAAGCTACTCCAGTATTCTTGCCTGGAGAATCCCATGGACAGAAGAGCCTGGTCAGCTACAGTCCATTGGGTAGCAAAGAGTTGGATACAAGTGAAGTGCTTAGCACTGTACACATATATATAACTCAGTCACACCTGAAATTAACACAGAATTTAAAATCAACTATATCCCGATATAAAATAAAGAGTACCTTGAAAAATAATTTTTAAATGAAATTTTCATTAAAAAAAAAGTGAATTTGGGGATAAAAGAAATGAGAAAAGCGTATTTCAGTAAGTGAAAACCTGGTCCAAGATAAAATGTGAACTAGGTGTTTTAATAGGACCAAGCAGAGAAACTCAATGTGTAGCACGCTGTAGGCTGAGGAGTGTCCCACGTGGGAGGAGCACAGCTGAAACTGGATAAGGGACTTGGACTTTGGAAAATAGTGGTGATAAGGGATGGGGCGTGTAAAGGATTTCTCAGATGGAGTTACTGATTTTATTGTTCCTTCTTGCTCATGCCCTAATCCTTAGGTGTTAGTTTTTGCAACACTTGGAACCATGAGGTTTTTGAGAAGACAGTGAACAGGGAAAAAATTAAGTCCTCCAAATGACTCTGAGTGTCAGTAAGTTTGATTGTTACCTTTCTAAGGTATTTTGAAAGAGGAACATAGGAGGAGGCAGCCCTTGAGGGATGGGTGCATGGACTATGGAATTGCAGCCTCTCCTGGTGGTTGCGTACGTGCCTGTTCTTTGTGATCTGATTTTATTGTTCCTTCTTGCTCATGCCCTAATCCTTAGGTGTTAGTTTTTGCAACACTTGGAACCATGAGGTTTTTGAGAAGACAGTGAACAGGGAAAAAATTAAGTCCTCCAAATGACTCTGAGTGTCAGTAAGTTTGATTGTTACCTTTCTAAGGTATTTTGAAAGAGGAACATAGGAGGAGGCAGCCCTTGAGGGATGGGTGCATGGACTATGGAATTGCAGCCTCTCCTGGTGGTTGCGTACGTGCCTGTTCTTTGTGACCCACTCGTTGTATCCTGCTCTTTGTGACCCCATAGACTGTAGCCCACTGGCTCCTCTGCCCGTGGGATTTCCCAGACAAGAATACAGGATTGGATTGCCATTCCCTTCTCCAGGGGATCTTCCCAACCCAGGGACAGAAACCACCTCTCCAGTGTCTCCTGTATTCAGTAGGTAGATTATCTCTGAGCACCCTGGGACGCTCCCTCTGCTGGTTAGGATAAGACAAAGCATGTATTTAAGAAAAATACCTTGGGTAGCACCTCCAGTAGGAGAAGGCAATGGCAGTACTCTTGCCTGGAAAATCCCATGGGCGGAGGAGCCTGGTAGGCTGCAGTCCATGGGGTCGCTAAGTCCGACACGACTGAGCAACTTCACTTTCACTTTTCACTTTCACGCATTGGAGAAGGAAATGGCAACCGTACATGGCCACTAGTAGCAGCAGCAGCTCCTCCTGCTGCTGCTACTAAGTCGCTTCAGTCGTGTCCGACTCTGTGCGACCCCATAGACGGCAGCCCACCAGGCTCCCCCATCCCTGGGATTCTCCAGGCAAGAACACTGGAGTGGGTTGCCATGTCCTTCTCCTACTATGGTCACACAAAAACCTGACTCAGTACTCTGTGCATATCATTGACAAATGATTTATGTATCCACAGGTGGGGACGCACAAACTTAATCTTATTAATTGGTACAATTTAACTTGTTAGAAATCCAGTGACAGTGCTGTCCTTTTAATCCTCAGTCTCGCTATAGGAATTCTGCCAACAGGGAGTATTACATGACTTTTGGAGACACTGAGCCTTGTCATTTCTGTTTTGAAAACTTTCACACTCGTTGGGGTGGCCTCCTGGTCTCCAATAATTTAAATCCTGCACATTCCATTTATGTGACAAACTCCTACTGTTTTAGAAGAATCTGGAGTGCAGTTGTGACAGGTGGCCATGTAACTCAAGCAAGCTGTGGTGTTTTCAGGTCACACTATGCAGACTTAACTTTCTTAGAGTTTGCTTTAACACAGATGTTGCTTTATTTTTTATTACCTAAGTAAATCCAGTGACAGTGCTGTCCTTTTAATCCTCAGTCTCGCTATAGGAATTCTGCCAACAGGGAGTATTACATGACTTTTGGAGACACTGAGCCTTGTCATTTCTGTTTTGAAAACTTTCACACTCGTTGGGGTGGCCTCCTGGTCTCCAATAATTTAAATCCTGCACGTTCCATTTATGTGACAAACTCCTACTGTTTTAGAAGAATCTGGAGTGCAGTTGTGACAGGTGGCCATGTAACTCAAGCAAGCTGTGGTGTTTTCAGGTCACACTACGCAGACTTAACTTTCTTAGAGTTTGCTTTAACACAGATGTTGCTTTATTTTTTATTACCTAAGCTTTACCTGTGGAAACGATTTTTGTTTATTTTCTACAAGTATACCTTGAGGCAGTAGCAACAGGGAGGGTTAAGTCTTTATTTTCACTGTCAAAACTGATAGCCTATAAAATATCAGTTGTTTTTTTTTTCTTTCCTCTTGAAGTGACATTCAAGCAAATCCATATCTTTTGTACCGTGGTGTTGGGAACTCGATAGAGGAAACACAGAAGACAAGGGCTCCCTTAGTTAGTCTGCATTCTGAAGTACGTGTCCACACTGGTATGTGGTAGACTTAGAATTCAAACCAGTGTAGATTGTCTTTTATCTGTTTAGCAATAATTTAATTTGAAAATTTCTTTTTGACAATATTTAAGAAAAGAGATAGGTTGCAATGATGTTTGCTGGTTAGTGGAATTGAGCAATGGAAATATTATTTTATTCCTAGTTAGGTAGTTTATTTGCTGAAAGGGCAAATGCTAATTTTTCCTAACTAACTGGAATAGAGTTAATTTTGAGGGCACTTAAGAATTAGGGTAACCAATTTCAAATATACAATACCAAAGAAAATGTAACTATGTGGGGTGATAGATATGGTAATTAGCTTCTTGTACTAATCATTTCACAGTGTATATCAAAACAATACATTGTGTGCTTTAAATACACACAGTTTTTGTCAATCACACCTCAATAAGGCTGGGAAAAAATAAAATAAAACAGAATAAAATAAAATAAATGGAAATTTAATTAAATTAAAATTTAAAATTACATAACATAAAATAAAAGACTAGGATCACCAGTTCATTGGTTTGCCTCGAAATTATCCTATTTTACCAGGAAGTAGCATGCCCAGGAACTGGGGAGTTTGATCACCCACTCCTCTGTTCATCTCTCTGATCTGCTTTTTACCTCTCTTTATAAAGTTCTCAACACTCTAGCCAACGAAAACTTCATTTTAGTTAATACGTATTGGCTCAAATGGGAACGGCTTTGAGCAGCAATACGGAGCACGGGTAGAGAGCATCACTAGATGGTGATTCCCATTGCCAAGACCCTTTGAAGCATCAGTTCAAAGAAATGTTGGCCTTGCTCAAGTAGAATGGAGAGGCTATTTTTCAGCCTGAGAAACTCAAACTTAAATCTGCAACTGAGTGACTTAGAGCATAAACTAATGAGTCTGGGAGAAGACAACTGCCAAATTGCTAGACTGCATAAGAGAAGGCTACTGAACAAAAAACTACCGCCAGTCCTTGCCGATCCGGCTCATCAGGACTTTCAAAAATGAAACTGCCTAAAGATAACACCTCTGAACCAATTATAGCAAAGCTTGATTACCAGCATCTCTGTTTTATTGTTTTTTAACACTGAATTTGAGGAAGGGTGCTCTGAAGACCGTGGGAAAATCAGTCTCTGTCAGTAGACTAAGGCAGGCAACCTTCCTAAATCTTACCTTCAGGTTGAAGCTGACAGGAAACTCTGTGGAAGAGTTCTCATTTTATTGAGGGAGCTGCTGCAATTCAGGAGAAAATCATAGTTTGGGGGATAAATTTACAGCACAGCAGCCGTCAGAGATAGCGAACTTGGTTGGGGTCCAGTAAGTTCAGTTATTCTGAATATCCAGGGTGCTAGAAAACTCTGAGCGAGACAAACACCAATGTTGTTCTTCAGGTGACTTATGCTGACAGAGTTTGCTTTTTCATTCTCAGTGTCAAATCAGAAAAAGGGCGTTTATGGCAGCGTGGAAGGAAAAATCAAAATAGTTCCAGAGTCAACAGACTTGAAAGCTTTCATTTCAGATTTGGCTGTTATAGTGCATAAAAAAGCATAGCATCTTTGAAGATGAATATGCCATATTAATGCTACAGGGAGTTGCTTTTGCATATGTAAAGCAAACATTCCCATGAAATCGAACCTAGCAGACTAAACTTTTCTTCACTATTGTTTAAAATAAAAAAAAAAAGAAAGAAATGAAAATCAACCAAAGTAAATGGTGCATTTATTCAGGACTGCTTTCCCTTGCTACAGAAGACTTTCAGTTCAAACTGTTGTGCTCCCAAATGAGCAAACAAGGTAGCTTAGATTTCATTGGCAGAAAATTGTTCAGTTCAGTTCAGTTCAGTTGCTCAGTCACGTCCGACTCTTTGCAACTCCATGAATCGCAGCAGGTCAGTCCTCCCTGTCCATCACCAACTCCCGGAGTTCACTCAGACTCTCGTCCATCGAGTCAGTGATGCCATCCAACCATCTGGTCCTCCGTCGTCCCCTTCTCCCCCTGCCTCCAATCTTTCCAACATCAGATTGTTAGGATGAATCTATATTTACCATGGAAGGGCTTCCCTGCTGGCTCAGAGGGTAGACTCCGCCTGCCAACACATGAGACCAGGGTTCAGTCCCTGGGTTGGGAAGATCCCCTGGAGAATGAAATGGATACCCATGCCAATATTACCAAGAGAATTCCATGGATAGAGGAGCATGGTAGACTACAGTCTGTGAGGTTATAAAGAGTCGGACATGACTGAACGACTAAACACTCTTATTTTCATATTTACTGCAGAATGTATTCCAGAGGGTGTACATTTTCACTTACTTAATCCTCAGTTTCAGTTTGTTTTCTGGTAATATGGTATTGATTCTTAAAGCAGATTGCAGAAAATTTAATGTTAGCTAACTGTTTCATACTAGTTAATTAGTTTTATTTAAAAAAAAAAAAGCAACCTCCAAAGAATTGACAAGTTTGTGAATTTTTGATGTTACCAGAATTGTTTGAAGAACAAAAACACAAAAAAACAAATTTCTATAATTTCCTTTAGGTATATTTTCCCCTTATAATTATGGCACTGATATTTCTTGTATTTCTGATATATATTCATTAAATTTTGTAAGAAATATAATTTTTTACAATGTGAAGTTGTGAAGGGGTGATACCGAGGACTAGTCAAAAGTCTTCTGCATAACACTGTCTTTTAGCAATTGTTCAAGAAGTAGTAAAGTTATAAAGGCAAGATTAATGATTTACAGCCATAGGCATGGAAGATATCCAGAGGAACAGGGAAAATTCACATTTGAGAGGAGAATAAAAAGTAACATTAGATGACTTTAAACATACATAAAAATATACATATCTGAGACTGTTTGGCCATTCTATGCTCACTTATATTTAGAGACTCAGAGTTAATAATTTATTTTTTAAACCATGAGACCAAGTCATTAACCATTTACTAGGCAGGGAGAGTACAGAAAGCAGCACAATGGATTAGCTCAGTTATAATATGGTTTAAAACATCCTAATAAAAAATCAATCCTGTTGACAGCAAAAGGATGAAACTACTGAGAAATTCAGAGACTGTAGCATATAGAAAATGAATAAGCTCTCAATTTTTCTAAAAACATCAGTGCTATAACTGTTGAAATCATACACACACACACACATAAGGACTTACCTGGTAGCTCAGACATTAAAGCATCTGTCTACAATGTGGGAGAACTGGGTTTGATCTCTGGGTCAGGAAGATCCCCTGGAGAAGGAAATG
>SJXQ01007560.1:24097-53032 GCA_006408695.1 Aepyceros melampus
TCATTTTCCTACAGATTTGGCCATCAGTTCAGTTCAGTTCAGTTGCTCAGTCGTGGCCAACTCTTTGCGACCCCATGGATCGCAGCACGCCAGGCCTCCCTGTTCATCACCATCTTCCGGAGTTCACTCAAACTAACATCCATTGAGTCATTGATGCCATCCAGCCATCTCATCCTCTGTTGTCCCTTTCTCCTCCTGCCCCCAATCCCTCCCAGCATCAGAGTATTTTCCAATGAGTCAACTCTTTGCATGACGTGGCCAAAGTACTGGAGCTTCAGCTTTAGCATCATTCCTTCCAAAGCACACCCAGGACTGATCTCCTTCAGAATGGACTGGTTGGATCTCCTTGCAGTCCAAGGGACTCTCAAGAGTCTTCTCCAACACCACAGTTCAAAAGCATCAATTCTTCAATGCTCAGCTTTCTTCATAGTCCAACTCTCACATCCATACATGACCACTGGAAAAACCATAGCCTTGACTTACCCAGTATTAATATGTGATTATTTAAAATATTTGTTCTTTCTCTTGATTTTTTCCTCTGAATAAAAGCATTGATTTAAAAAAAATTTATAGAAAATAATCGAAGAAATGGGGGACTTTTTGAGAAAACGTAGTGGCAAGTGACTTAACAGGATATAGAAAACCTAAAGTAACCTCTCTATCTAAAGCCATTAAGTGAAGTGAAGTGAAGCTGCTCAGTCGTGTCTGACTCTTTGGGATCCCATGGACTGTAGTCTACCAGGCTTCTCTGTCCATGGGATTTTCCAGGCAAGAGTACTGGAGTGGGTTGCCATTTCCTTCTCCATGGGATCTTCCTGACCTAGGGATCGAACCCAGGTCTCCTGCATTGCAGGCAGACGCTTTACCCTCTGAGCTACCAGAAAGCCATTAAAAAGCATGTCAAATTGTCTAGAATTGTACTTAGTGCAGAAAATCCCATGTATATGCTCATTCAAACTTTTCAGAATAAAACTTTTTATTGTCATTTTAGAATACACTTATGTTAAAAAAAAAAAAGTGCCTTTACCAAATTTCCCTGACTTTGAACAAAACCTAACAAATGTGAAATTAGAAATGTCAGAATTGCTAGGGATAAATATCACATGAATAAAGATGCAAAAATTCAGAGCAAATATCAGTCAATCAAATCTAAGCAGACATGAAACATCTAAGTGAAACATGGAAAGTGAAGTTGATATTTGGATGTGATTTTTTTTTTTATTTGTGTGTGTAGCCTCTCTTCACAAAATCCTCATAAAAACAAGGAATGATGATTATGTCATCTATCAACCTTAGCTGAAGCTTAGTTTCCAACCTTAATTCAGGCCAGGATTGTCTCAGAAACCCTTCACTTTTAAGATAATTTGGTTTAGCTATCTTCAAACCAAAGTTGATAGGGTATGCTTTATGTCACATGCCATCTATTCCCTTTACCACTGCAGAAATGCCCCCACCCGAGACACAATATCAACATTATAATCAAGGAAAGACTTTTTCAGAGCAGCCGTTCCATTTATGTTTCTAACAACACTGCACAAGGATTTCAATTTCTTCACATATTTTATATCCAACATGTTAATTTTTATTTTTTGATAACAATCATCCTAGAAACTGGGATATGATATCGCCTTGTGACTTTAATTTGAATTTCCCTGATGAGTAGTGATGTTGAACATTTTGTATATGCTTTTTGACCATTTGTGTAACTTTAAACAAATGTCTAAGTCCTTTGCTTATTCTTTATTCAGGTTAGTTGGTTTTCTGTTATTGAGTTATAGCAGAAAACTCATATATTTTGGAAATTAACCTATTATCAGATATACGATTTGCAAGTATTTTCTCCCATTCTGTAGGTTGCCTTTCTACTCTATTGACTGTTTTCTTTGTTACGAGAAATGTTTTAATTTGATATTGCTCTGCTTTAGTTTTGCGTTTTTTGCCTGTGCCTTTGGTATCCTTAGTATCCTTTGGCTTCCAAATTTGCTCTATTCTTTCCTATTTCCTACTAGACTAAAAGGAGGAAGTAGTAATACTAAAGCAAGTAATCTTTAAGGAGATGGGCTAGAGTTTGTGCACATCTACCTGGCAAGAGTCTAGTCACATGCCACGTCTGGCTGCCAAGGAGGCTAGGAAGTGAATTCTGTAGCTATTACCAAACAGGGTGAAATGTCTGCATGCCTGGTAACAAGCCAAATTAAAGGCTAGTGATATAACAGCAATCATGTTATTATTTCTCAGACTTTTGGTTTGAGAACTCAACAACTTAGGAAAATTTCAGCTCGGAGGTTTGGACTCTGCGTCTCACTTGCAGTTGTGAGATGGTAACAAGAGTAAGCATATGGGTATGGGGTGATGGAGCCACTCATGACTGGTTGAATATTTGCCTCTCTTGTGAACCCAGAACTTTCGTGTGTGGTCCTGACATATTGGCTGGGGCTTTCTCCCAACATGGCAGCCTCTGGGCAGTTGGACTGCTTATATACCAAGTCACTGGTCCTTAGGAAGGATTTTCTAAGGACGGAGGCAGAATACTAATTGTCTTAAGAAGCCTTGACAAATCACCTAGTGTCATCTTTACCATGCTCCACTGAAAACACAAGGGTCACCAGATTCAAAGGAAGACACAGGACCCACTTCAGTGGAAGAGCATCAAAAATTGGGGACCAAATGTAAAAACCTTTATGTTTATTAAAAGGAAGAATAGAAGAGAAGAAGCTGAGAAATGTTTTTTAGTCTCTGTCCAAGCTCCTCTGCCCCACAGACACCCCCAACCACACACACACACACAAACACACAGTTTATGGAGAAAATTAACTCAATTCCCCACTTTCTGCATCTTGCTCAAATCAAAAAAGTTGAATGCCCTGTTATTTGTATTAATTCTAAGAATGACTTATAAGGGTTGGGAACTAATAGCATCACAGATCAAACAGACCAATATTCACAGAAAATTAGGGGAAAAAATGCTCAAATATATACAGTACTATTTGAAAAGAGGAAGTTTGGAAATATTCAGTTGTCTGTCATAGAGAGCAAATGCAGCTTGACAGAAGTCTCCTTGCCCCAGAAGCAGCAGTTCCCTTCCTTAATCCTCTCCTCCCAACTCTGATACTTCTCCACAGACTTCTTTATCACAGTCCTTCACAGCCCCTCTGTGGTCCACTGCAAATTCTTCCTCACTATTACGCCCTGTAGCCACTGTGTAAGTGGGTGTTGCAGAAATGGAGGTTTGATGACTGGAGAGTTGCTTTGGAGCCAGAGCAACCACAGGCTTCTGTGCTTAGGTTTGTAATTTATTTGGCAATTCAGTTTCCTCCAAAATTTAGTAGTCTCTGTCCTACTTGCTTCCAGTTTCACGTGGAATAACCATTCACATAGATCTCCTCTGTTTACAGTTCCTAAGCTTGCAGGATCTCTTCTTATATTGGATGGGTTCTGAACTTAGTCAGTCATCTCTCTCTCTCCTATAATGGGAGCTCCCTTGAGGGATTTGTAACCATGAGTTCATATGGGACAGCAACAACCTTAATCTGCTTTTTAGCTTCCAGTGTGTTTTGGAAGCAGGAAATTTACTTCCTGCTGTTTGTACACAGAAGCAGTTGGAACTTCAGATTCATTAAGGCCTCAAACTACTGGACATTCATTCACTTTAAATTTCAATACACTGGCCGTCAGAACCTTCCTGAAGCAGAGCTTGTTTTCTATCTCTGGTTGCAAACTGGCCAGTTTTTGTCTGAATGTCTCTTTCCTCTTTGTTGCTAAAAACAAGGAACAGCCATTACAAGCATTCTATATTTTTTCAACCAGTTCTCATGAGTCTGACACCCAGGTGATCACAAGCAAGTGTTCTGCCAAGTGCTTAACCTTGCCATAACGTTGTTGACTAGATTGCAGGACTATAATGATACCTGTGTTCTTTCTAGATATTAAACAATCGCTAAGGCAATCCTTCATATTGTACATTTTTGTCAGTATCCCGACATCCCAGAAGACAATTCTATTTGTTAAGTTTCAAGCTAAAGTGCTGTAAAAAATATCCTGTCATACCCAGTCTTAAATAAAAGAGATGTTTTGCTTTTCCTTTCATCTATCAACTCAAAGTTTGTTGGTGTAGGGTAGCAGTTTTTAAGGAAATGATTCAGAAGCATACTTGCCACTTGCAGTCACTCACTCAGCCACTAGTTTAATTACATAGCCATAGTATGTTGTAAGCCTAGGTAGTCCATATCCAGCTAAACATTTTGGGTTTCTTTTGCAAAAGAAAGAAAAGGAGAAAGGTAATAGGAGATGGTTAAAATTTTCAGTGATATCCATGTTACAAATTAATAAAAACTTTTTAATTTTTATAAAAACTTAACCAAAATAATTTTAATATTGACCTGAAATAACAAACATGTGAAAATCATTATTGAATTCTTGAATAAAAAGAGCAATAGTGTTGGGATAATATTGGGAAAATAATTTCCCCTAAAAATATTTAAATTCATAAGATAAAAGAATATATTACTAGAATAGAAATAGGCAAATAGCCCAAAGAATATAATAGAGAGATTTATATAGGCCAATTTATAAAAATATAGCATATAAAAAAGATAATATTTCAAGTAAAGCTATTGGAATGTTGGGAGAGTCAATATTAAACTATATTCATTAAAAATTAGGCTCAAGAGGGAGGGGATATATATATGTACTTATAGCTGATTCATGTTTTTGTACACCAGAAACTAACACAACGTTGTAAAACAATTATCCTCCAAATTAAAAAAAAAAATAGGCATATAAAACTATACAATTGCTAGAAAAATATAGATTTGAAAACTTGTATAATAATGGAGCAGAGAGAATGATAACAAACCATAAAGAGAAATAGAGTCCATAAAGCAAAACTTGATATAAATGATTGATAAACATTGCAAGTAAAAAATGACCAGAAACCTTACTAAAATGCAAAATGCAAATGGAAATCTGGAAAATTCATGTCATTTATATAACATATGAAGAATTTATATCTTTTAAGAGTGCAAGTTATTGCAAATGAATGAGAAAAAAAGCAACACTCTAATGGAATCACAGAAGGACATAAATCACAGAAGAAACCGTAGAATGTTCTAAAAACTTATGGGAAAACATTAACCCTTGGTAGCTATCAAAGAAACAAAACAGTGAGACATTTTTCAATTAAAAAGAAGGTACCAATGAAAATATTTAATGTTTACATGTTTATTGTGAAGTGGAAACTTTCATGCAATGCTGAAAGTGGTTTAATTTGACAATTTTTTAGAAAAATATGCATCAAAATCATTAAAATATTCCTACCTTCCTAATGATCAATTACAACTCTTGGGGAATCATAAAGATGAGCCCCCCCCAAAAAAGATGAGCCAAAATGAGCTTATAAAAATATACCAATAAAAATGTTCATCAAAATGCTTTTAGCAATAACAAAACACTGCAAATTCTTAATAGTTCTTTAAACAGTACGTACGTGACACATGCACACAGGGCTATCCTGAGCATCATTAAAATCTGTACCATACATATACATTTATTTACACAGGCTATCAATTATTTTCAGTGAGAAATTACATTATGTAAAAGGTACAAATGTGCACATATGCATATACGACATGTGTATGTTTATATTTTCTCTTTAAGGTGACAAATATTTGAGTAAGTTGATAGATTATGAAAAATAATTAGATTAATTAAATTAGCAGAACCAGGTGTAAAAGTGTACACTCGTGAATGAATTATCTGTTGAACACAATTAGCTATGTATGGAATAGAAATGATTAAATGGGGGTCATTTTGCTGAAACTCAGTGTGTAAGATTGTGTTTAATTATATTGCATTGGTTAAGTTTTGATTTGAATAAAAATTTAATCAAGAAACAGGAAAATGGCCACTACTCATTTGCGCTCGTTGATAATATATTTTTATATGTTTTCAGCTTTTATTCTGAAAGAAAAAAATCTTAAAAATTCAGAAATCATGCATTATATGTACACATGTAAGGATTTCCCAGGTGGCACATGTGGTAAAAAACCCTCTTGCAAGTTCAGGATACATAAGAGACAAAGGTTGGATCCCTGGGTCAGGAAGATCCCCTGGAGGAGGGCCAATAACCCACTCCAGTATTCTTGGAGAATCACTCGAGAATCCCGTGAATGCTGTAGCCTGGCAGGCTATTGTCCATAGGGTTGCAAAGAGTCGGACACGACTGAGGTTGACTTAGCATGCACACACACAGGCACACACGTAAACTGAAACAAATACTGAGTTTTAAAATATGTCAAGGGTGCTTCTTTTATTACCATGTGGTTTGGCTAAAATTAACCCATGCTTTTATAGTTTATAACATTCATCTTCAATTTGAAATGTGTAAGTCATCTAGTTAAATGAAAGGNTGCACACACACAGGCACACACGTAAACTGAAACAAATACTGAGTTTTAAAATATGTCAAGGGTGCTTCTTTTATTACCATGTGGTTTGGCTAAAATTAACCCATGCTTTTATAGTTTATAACATTCATCTTCAATTTGAAATGTGTAAGTCATCTAGTTAAATGAAAGGTTGATAACCTAATGTAACAAACTTGAATATCAGAAATCAATTAAAACATTTTATGTGACAATTGGCTCAGAAATGTCTGTTTGGGCAGATGGTATGGGTTTTAAAAGAAAGACATAGTTTGCCTGGAGAATTTCAGAAAAATCTGGGCATCATTTTCAGGTTCTGCTAAAGGAGAAAGGTGTCATTTCCTTGACAGCCCCAGCGGTTTCCCTGTTACTGTTTGCAAGGCAGATGCCATGAACAGATTGACGTGTAAAGAGAGGCGGGGTACAGGAAAAATCATACAATAAGACTCATTAGCTGGAGATAGACATGCTCTGCTGGGAGTCACTGAGGAGCATTTTTTGATGTATAGAGAATGCTTAATGTTCTTAATATATGTGCTTTTTAATGTGGTGGGACTAGATTTACATATGTGGTTGCTTGATTGAATGGAGGGAAAAAACACTGTAGTTTAATGACAAGTAGAGATCCATGAATATGTAACAGAAATGAATCAGTCTTAAATACAACTTTCAGCATAAAATACACTTTATTACTTTGTTTATCCTCTTGGTCTGGGTCTGTAGAACTGAAGCCTAATAATGGAACTGTCCATTACTGTCAAAACCAAATAAAACAAAACAAAACTCAAACATCACTGAACATAGAACATTATGAAGAAAAAATCGAAAGCCATGTTTCTGTGTTTTGTGTCAACTTTTATTTTTTATCATTTTCCCACGAATGTAAAATCATGAAAGTTCTAATCCATGTGTGACAATAAAATACTTCATTTTCCTAAGGTGAGTGCATCACTGACCCAGGATATTTTAAATAATATTTTCTCTGAGGGGGGTAAAGACTAGAGAAAATGACTGTTATCAATTAACCAGAGGGTAGTTTGACACATTGAAAAATTTAAAGATTTCTGATAGATATAGGGATACTAGGATAATTATGAAAAGGTGAAAGTGTTAGTCACTCAGTCATGTCTAACTTTTTGTGACCCCATGGACTGTAGCCTGCCAGGCTCCTCTGTCCATGGGATTCTCCAGGCAAGAATACTGGAGTGGGTTTCCATGCCCTTCTCCAGGGAGTCTTCCTGACCCAGGGATCAAACCCAGGTCTCCCACATTGCAGGCAGATTCTTTACCATCTGAGCCAGGAGGGGCTGCAGCCAGAATAAGTATACCATTTTCAAATGAATATTTTCATTCACAATATGAACCAAGTTCTTCATGCTAGTAGTGAGGTACTGATGGCCATCATGACAAACACTATTTAGAAACCAAGCACCCTAATTACAGTCAATATGTCAGTCCACAGTGAAGACAATCTCAGGTGCAAGGGCCTGAAACTATAGCCCCTGCATGCCACAGAGGAAGAAGTCATAGAAATGCAGTCTGCATTTACTACACACTCAACATCAAGGTTAATTTACCTTATTATTGTTGTTTAGTCACTAAATTGGTCTGACATTTTGAGATACCATGAACCGCAGCATGCCAGACTTCCCTGTCCTTCACTATGTCTTAGAGTTTGCTCAAATTCATGTCCATTGAGTCGGTGATGCTATCTATCTAACCATCTCATCCTCTGCTGCCCCCTTCTCCTTTTGCCTTCAATCTTTCCCAGCATCAGGGTCTTTTCCAATGAGTCACTCTTTTCATAAGGTGACCAAAGTATTGGAGCTTCACCTTCAGCATCAGTCCTTCCAATGAATATTCGGGACTGATTTCCTTTAGGATGGACTGTGTTGACTTTTTGTAGTCCAGGGGACTCTCAAGAGTCTTATCCAGCATGACAGTTCACCTAATGGCAAGGAAAAGTGCCCCAATATTCACATTTTTTTTTAAAAAAAGAACCTCTTATGAAGAGTTTCTATAAGTTATTTATAGAAATAGATCAACTGTAATCTTAGATTGAATCAGGTAAATGTTAATGTACAGTAACAGGAACATAAAATGATCTTCATCTTCAATTTCCTCTTTGCTTCCATTCTGAATATTCTAAACCTAACTTTTGCCTCTTTCTGCTGCTTCTCTGTCATCTTTGAACATCACAACCCTTTCCCCAGATAAAAGATGCATCATTTTTTTAGTGAGCATCTCATTTTTTTTTAAAAAAAGAACCTCTTATGAAGAGTTTCTATAAGTTATTTATAGAAATAGATCAACTGTAATCTTAGATTGAATCAGGTAAATGTTAATGTACAGTAACAGGAACATAAAATGATCTTCATCTTCAATTTCCTCTTTGCTTCCATTCTGAATATTCTAAACCTAACTTTTGCCTCTTTCTGCTGCTTCTCTGTCATCTTTGAACATCACAACCCTTTCCCCAGATAAAAGATGCATCATTTTTTTAGTGAGCATCTCAAGATGCTGCCTCCAACTCTGTGCCTTTGTGAAATTCTGCCTTCCCTCCCCACCACTGAGCACTGCTTCTCTGGGTTTTCCTCAGTGGAGGTTTATAACACTGCATTCCACGTGCCATGCTCTGCAGACCATGATACAGTTCTCATACCCACCTTTGTTGTTTCTTGACCAAAACTTCCCACTTGGAGAATTGCTTTCATTTCTAAGGCCCGTTTAATCCAGCTAGGATACCCTCAGCACACTTTATTGCCTTATTTACCAATATCCTATGTCCTTGTTGATTCTGAAATTTGGCATTTGGCTGAACTTCTGTGGATGTCCAAATGTTTGACCCAGAAACCAGAATTGTTGACCTTCTCAACAGCAGCAGCCCTTGCCACCGAGGCCTGTGTCTCCATCCTGGACACTTAAAACTGCTCTCAGTTGAATTTAGGTATGAAAATATCTAACCCTGGCCTCCTGCCCTCTTTCTCACTGCTTTCTTTTCTGCAAATTTTTATTGATATCATCCTGATATCTATCCCTGGCCTCACATCTGTATCTTCATTGAGAACTTCCTTTATGGCTTCACTACCTTCTTAAACTTTCAGCTAAGGCACCACTTCTTGAGTTTATTTTTCTGAGACAACCTTTCTGAAAACTCTCATCATTTACTGTATCTATTCATACACGTGGGCAGTGGAAAAGTGCCACACAAAATCACACAACCATACATTTTGGTGCTACGAAAAGTAATTTCAATTCTCTTTCGTTGTGATCACATCACAACCCAACCTATTCTATTTATCCCAGTGGCCATAAAAATAGGTGTTTCCCATGAAAAAGACAGAAATAAGCATTGAATGGCTGATCTATCTGAAAAACTTGTGCCATTACTCTGAACCTTTAGCATTCATGAGAATTCCCTCTCAGTTCAATTCAGTTCAGTCGCTCAGTCATGTCCGACTCTTTGCGACCCCATGAATCGCAGCACACCAGGCCTCCCTGTCCANCTTCTTCTAAGGGATTCCTGTCCGCAGTAGTAGATATGATGGTCATCTGAGTTAAATTCACCCATTACAGTCCATTTTAGTTCGCTGATTGGTAGAATGTCAACGTTCTCTCTTGCCGTCTCTTGTTTGACCACTTCCAATTCGTCTTGATTCATGGACCTGACATTCCAGATTCCTATGCAATACTGCTCTTTACACTATCAGACCTTGCTTCTATCACCAGTCACATCCATAACTGGGTATTGTTTTCGCTTTGGCTCCATCCCTTCATTCTTTCTGGAGTTATTTCTCCACTGATCTCCAGTAACATATTGGGCACCTAGCGACCTGGGGAGTTCCTCTTTTAGTATCCTATCATTTTGCCTTTTCATACTGTTCATGGGGTTCTCAAGGCAAGAATACTAAAGTGGTTTGCCATTCCCTTCTCCAGTGGACCACATTCTGTCAGACCTCTCCACCATGACCTGCCCATCTTGGGTTGCCCCAACACCAGTCACATCCATAACTGGGTATTGTTTTCGCTTTGGCTCCATCCCTTCATTCTTTCTGGAGTTATTTCTCCACTGATCTCCAGTAACATATTGGGCACCTAGCGACCTGGGGAGTTCCTCTTTTAGTATCCTATCATTTTGCCTTTTCATACTGTTCATGGGGTTCTCAAGGCAAGAATACTAAAGTGGTTTGCCATTCCCTTCTCCAGTGGACCACATTCTGTCAGACCTCTCCACCATGACCTGCCCATCTTGGGTTGCCCCACGGGCATGGCTTAGTTTCACTGAGTTAGACAAGGCTGTGGTCCTAGTGTGATTAGATTGACTAGTTTTCTGTGAGTATGGTTTCAGTGTGTCTGCCCCTGATGCCCTCTTACACACCTACCATCTTACTTGGGTTTCTCTTACCTTGGGCGTGGGGTATCTTATCATGGCTGCTCCAGCAAAGTGCAGCTGCTGCTCCTTACCTTGGATGAGGGGTATCTCCTCACTGCTGTCCCTCCTGACCTTGAATGTGGAATAGCTCCTAAATCATGTTGGTATGTGTGGTTGTCACATAGGATTCACAGGAGATTTAAATTCAGTTGTCAATGTAAAGGATTAATGCTCTTTAGCTTCTTCATGAATCTATACCATGAATGAAGAGCTTTTCTCAACATATTTCACTGAGGGAACTACAAGGATGATAGGCATAATACCATGCTTCAACTCATAGATTTCTAAGCATTGTTCACAATACAGATCTGATTTTCAACATCAGAGTTCTTTCAGTGTCCTTGAACAGCATTTCTTTTTCTGTCCAGTTCAGTTCAGTTCAGTCGCTCGGTTGTGTCTGAGTCTTTGCGACTGCACTGAACTGCAGCATGGCAGGCCTCCCTGTCCACCCTAGCATGGCAGGCCTCCCTGTCCACCAATTCCCAGAGTTTACCCAAAGTCATGTCCAGTGTGTTGGTCATGCCATCTAGCCATCTTATCCTCTGTCGGCCCCTTCTCCTCCTGCCCTCAGTCTTTCCCAACATCAGGGTCTTTTCAAATGAGTCAGCTCTTCACATCAGGTGGCCAAAATATTGGAGTTTTAGCTTCAATATCAGTCCTTCTGATGAACACCGAGAACTGATTTCCTTTAGGATGGACTGGTTGGATTTCCTTGCAGTCCAAGAATTCTCAAGGGTCTTCTCCAATACCACCATTCAAAAGCATCCATTCTTCTGTGCTCAGCTTTCTTTATACTCCACCTATATATTCCAGATGAAGTTCAAGGGAAGCTGTGATGCTCACTGCCCTTGAAGGAGTCTACATGGGATGAAGAAGTACTGTGGGAAGTTTATTAGTAACTAGCTTGCCTTGGGTCCTCTGGGTGACCTGGATTCTGGAGAGGTCAAAAGAGATGGGGGACTGCAGTCCAGAGGTCCTACCAACTTCCCAGGATCCTCCTCGCTGGAATCCATCTCGGCTGAGTGATGCAAATGCCCCCAGGAAGGATTCCAGTTCAGAATGACAGGCTCCTCAGTCCATTGAATTCTTCAGGCAAGAATACAGGAGTGGGCTGTCATTTCCTTCTCCAGGAGATCTTCCCAACCCAGGGATCAAACCCAGGTCTCCCTTGCTGCAGGCAGACTCTGTGGTCTGCACTGCTCCGCTGCGCTCACTGGATGCTGATCGATGGGGACCCAGGAACCCACGAAATGAGCATTCCTGGCCACAATGGTGACCCCTGAGAGCACAACTGGGACCCCCTGCCCCGACGTGCCGCCCCTCTAGGTCTTGTTAAAATAGAATTGCCGGGTCCTACTTTAGCATTTCTGATTCTCTAGGTCTAAGATGTGGACTTTTAATTTGATTTTCTAACAAGTACCTAGGGGTGGGGATCACACTTTGAGATCCATTGATCTAGAAACAGAATTCTCTTCAAACATTTTGGAATACCATTGCTCAAATATATCATAAAAGGATCTCTATTTTCTCTTCCTTCCTGTGTGTAGATTTCATTTTTCAGGCAATGTCTTGTTCCATGACAGAAAAAATGGAATCAACAGCTCCAGGATTAAATATCTTTTAAACTCATACCCTTGCAGGAAAGAAGACTGCCTTTTCCCATAACTAGAAATTGCTTATTTCCCTCACAGGAAATAAACTAGAAGGATTCAGCCTTACTAGCTAAATGAGGTAAGTGGTATTACTCAACCAGCAAAGGAAAAGACCCACAAAGAGAGGTGATGAGTTAGACTTATGTCCTCTGCAGTGTGTTTTACATCTCTTTTATATGCTTTTTCTTTTCTGGGGAGGGGTACACTGTAAGGCCTTCAGGTTCTTAGTTCCCTGACTGGAGATTGAACCTGTACCCCTGCAGTGGAAATGCAGAGTCTTAATTGAAGTCTCTCTTTGCTATGCTTTTCAAACACTCTCCACTTCTGCCCCATCTCTCTTAGTAAAACAATCTTGTTGATAATTTAACAATAAAAACAACAGACTACTGAGGTTATAAAGCAAACCGCCTCTCACCACTTGGCTCAAGCACATAATTAAAATATACATATTCATAATATACATATTCTGTAGAAAGCAAGAGTCTTGAGGAAAAGAGTAGGGAAGTAGTTTAGACTGGATAGCAAAAACCAAAAAAAAAAAAAAAAAAAAAACCACCCAAAAGCAAACAAAGAAACAAACAAACAAAAATAATGTAAAAACAAAGAAAAATCTGAAGCTGCTCTTTCTGGAGTCAGGAAATTATTGGATCACACAGTATGATACATTCTCACCTCCTTTATTTCAATTTGTGAGAAAAATAATTCCTTTTCATAACACTAATACCATGAAAAGGGCTTTTGTTTCCAAAGGGAATTTCATTAATCAATTTTCCCTTCACGTTTCTCTATTTGTACCCTCATTCTCTCACTCTAACAGCTTTTAATAAGTCTATAAATTTAGTGAGATCTATCTAATTTACCATATGTGATTGGACATTTATGAGTTCAATCAAAAATTAGCTTACGCTGTATCTGCTTTTTAAAAAACTAAACGCCACATTGATAGTTACACAGCAATAAATATTCATTTATTTCATCATTTTAAAGGCGGAACACCATTTCACTCTATAAATTGCAACATAAAATATTTAAACATTTCCTAGTTGTTGAATATTTGGGTTGCTCACAATATTTTGTGACCATAAACAATGTCACAAATAACATCCTAGTTTATTTACATTTTCATATTTGTCTGCTCTAGAGTATAAAATTCAAGGTGTGGAATTGCTGAGTCAAAGGATATGTCTTTTTTTCCCAGATTTTGACATGCTCCCCAGTGACTCAACTGGTAAAGAATCTGCCTGGAATGCAGGAGACACAGGAGACATGGATTTGACCCCTGGGTCCTGAAGATCCCCTGGAGGAGGAAATAGCAACCCATTCAGGTATTCTTGCCTGAAAAATCCCCAGAACAAAGGAGCCTGGTGGGCTACAGTCTGAGGTCACAAAGAGTTGGGGGCCATGACTAAGCACAGCACAAAACCCTACAGAGCAATCATGCTCTTCTCCTGAAGCTTTAGTCCCTGGTCTCACCTACTAGCCCACACTGAGTATTACCATTCCTTTAACGATAGTTAATCTGCTAGGTGCAAATTATTCATTGGTATCATTTTATTTTGCACATCTTTGAACACTATGCAATTGACACATTTTTAACATATTCACTTATTTGCCATTTTCGTTTCTGCTTTGAGCTTTTGTTCATTTGAAGTGTTCCTAATAATAAAGACTGTTAACATTTATTGAGGCATATAATGTATCAGGCTTATCCTAGTATTTTACAAACATTATTTCACTTAATTATCACAGGAACCTTATACATATGTACTACAGTTATTCTCATTTTATAAATGGAGATTCAAGAGTAGACACATTAAATTATTTTTCAAACATTATACTATAAGTAGCAAATACAGTCAGTACCCAGGCATACGTATACCTGAGCGTGTCTCTCTTTATTCTGCTGATTTTTAAAATACTTTTTATTGGGGTATAATTTTTTCACAATCCTGTGCTAGTTTCTGCTGTACAATGAAGTGAAGCAGCTTTATGTATACTCATGTCTCCTCCCTCTCAGACATCCTTCCCACCCATCCATCCCATCCATGTAGGTCATCCCAGAGCGCTGAGCTGAGTTCCCTGCGCTATATGGCATATCCCCACGGGCGGTCTGGTTTAAACACAGTAGTGTGTATATGTGAATCCCATTCTTCCAGATCATCCCAACCTCCCCTCGCCCCATGCCCACACACTCGTTCTCTACATCTGTATCTCTATTTCTACCCTGCAAATAGCTCAGTCTGTACCATTTTTCTAGATTCCACACTTATTCATTAATGTACAATATTTGCTTTGCTCTTTCTGACTTACTTCACTCTGTACGATAGTCTTTAGGTCCATCCATGTCTCTACAAATGACCCAATTTTGTTTATATATATACACACACACACATACATACATACCACATCTTTTCCTCCAATCATCTGTCAATGGAAATTACAATATGGACATGGACATGGACAACAACCATGCCCTGGTTATTGTAAATAGTGTTGCAATGAACACGGGGGTGCATGTGTCTTTATTCTATTGACTTTAAGTTCCATTCCTTCCAGCCTACTATCACCTTTTGTTGGACTGTCTTTATGTCAACAGCATATCCCCACGGCTCTCTAGTTTAAACACAGTAGTGTGTATATGTGCATCCCATTATTCCAGATCATCCCAACCTCCCCTCGCCCCATGCCCACATACTCGTTCTCTACATCTGTATCTCTATTTCTACCCTGCAAATAGCTCAGTCTGTACCATTTTTCTAGATTCCACACTTATTCATTAATGTACAATATTTGCTTTGCTCTTTCTGACTTACTTCACTCTGTACGATAGTCTTTAGGTCCATCCATGTCTCTACAAATGACCCAATTTTGTTTATATATATACACACACACACATACATACATACCACATCTTTTCCTCCAATCATCTGTCAATGGAAATTACAATATGGACATGGACATGGACAACAACCATGCCCTGGTTATTGTAAATAGTGTTGCAATGAACACTGGGGTGCATGTGTCTTTATTCTATTGACTTTAAGTTCCATTCCTTCCAGCCTACTATCACCTTTTGTTGGACTGTCTTTATGTCTCACATGGACTTTTATGGCCATCTTCTTAAAGGACTCAATTTTGTCACATACTGTACATCTGCGTGGGCTTTCCTGCTGGCTCCGATGGTAAAGAATCTACCTGCAATGTGGGAAACCTTGGTCGATCCCCTGAGTCAGGAAGATCCCCTGGAGAAGGGAACGGCAGCCCACTCCAGTATTCTTACCTGGAATATCCCATGGACAGAGTAATCTGGTGGGCTGTAGTCCTTGGGGTTCACACAGAGTCAGACACAACTGAGGGACTAACACAAAATACATCTGCATAGATTTTTCTGTATTATAAATCTGATCCTAATTCAGCTTGGACTAAAATCCCTTAAATGGCCCTACATTTCCACATAGCAAAGCCCAAACTACTTATCAAAGTCACAATTGCTTCCATGGTCTGACCCCCATTACTTACATCCCTGCTGCTGCTACTGCTGCTGCTAAGTCACTTCAGTCGTGTCCAACTCTGTGTGACCCCACAGACAGCATCCCACCAGACTTCACCGCCACTGGGATTCTCCAGGCAAAAACACTGAAGTGGGTTGCCATTTCCTTTTCCAATGCATGAAAGTGAAAAGTGAAAGTGAAGATGCTCAGTCGTGCCTGACTCTTAGCGACCCCATGGACTGCAGCCTACCAGGCTCCTCAGTCCATGGCTTTTCAAGGCAAGAGTACTGGAGTGGGGTGCCATTGCCTTCTCCACCTACATCCCTGGGCTTGTCAATTGCACAAAACCTTCCCTTAACCTACCACATTTTATTATTCAACATACAAAAACTTACATTCAATATCTTATGGCCCATAGTTTAAGTACTCTTACCTGCTTTTATATTAAATACCTACCACTCTGCCCTACTCCACCAACAAAACCAACACATACCCATATGCCCTTAATTTTACCAATATGTATTTCATCACCCATTTTAGTAGCCTGCTTCTCTAAAGTTTTTGTTGTAGTATCTGCTTCTTTTGCCCCTCAAGTCCACGGCCTCTTCCTATTCAACCTCTTTACCATTTTCTACCTTGAATATTTATCTAATCAGTTCAGTCCAGTTGAGTTGCTTAGCAGTGTCCGATTCTTTGTGACCCCATGGACTGCAGCACACCAGGCTTCCTTGTCCTTCACCATCTCCCCAGAGTTTGCTAAAACTCAGGTCCACTGAGTTGGTGATGCCATCCAGCCATCTCATCCTCTGTCACCCCCTTCTCCTCCCACCTTCACTCTTTCCCAGCATCAGGGTCTTTCCCAATGAGTCAGTTCCTTGCATCAGGTGGCCAAAGTATTGGAATTTCAGCTTCAGCATCAGTCCTTCCAATGAATATTCAGGACTGATTTCCTTTAGGATTGACTGGCTTGATCTCCTTGCAGTCCAAGGGACTCTGAAGAGTCTTCTCCAACACCACAGCTCAAAAGAACCGATTCTCTGGCCCTCAGCTTTCTTTATAGTCCAACTCTCACATCCATACATGACTACTGGAAAAACCATAGCTTTGACTAGATGGACCTTAGTCAGCAAAGTAATGTCTCTGCTTTTTAATATGCTGTCTAGGTTGGTCATAGCTTTTCTTCCAAGGAGCAAGTATCTTTTAGTTTCATGGCTGCAGTCACCATCTGCAGTGATTTTGGAGCACAAGAAAATAAAGTCTGTCTAATAATTTAAGTCAATTCACTATATTGATATTAATTTTGACTCACAGAGACTTTGTCTGATTCATTCTATATCCTGCATTTCTAGAAAAAGTATGGTGTATTAAGTACTTTTGATGAATACACAAAAGAATAACTATATGAGTCCAAGTGGTAATTTTCTACTGAACGTAAGAGATAAAACGAATTCATCATTTTAAAGTAGCCTTTGAGCTTACATTTTATATGTTATATGGTTACATGTGATAGAATATTCTATCATTTAAAAATATTTTAAAATAAGCAACACTGCATTTTTTTTCTGGATAACTCAGTACCCCAAAATAAAACACCTTAAAAGAAACTCTCTCTCAGATTAAACAATAGAAATGTTTATTCTTCAACACCAAAATTATGAAAACAAATTTGACTCATTATCCATTAAAGTTGATTTTTTCTTGTTTTTATTTCAATAGCTACTTATAAATCATCTACTATTTAAAGTATTATTTAAGTATGCTTTCTCAACTAATGCATAATTATAAAGGTGTTTTTTATTTATCATTAATTCTATACAAACGTTCTGAGTGTGAAAATCCATTTTAAATATATTTTTTGCAGAAATAATTGTTTCATCTACTTAATTTTGTTATTTAGAATTTTCAAAGCACTAAAAATGCACTGAAACAAATTGTTTTAGTAAAAATATATAGACATTAAATTATTAAGTTATTTATGAATAATTTAGATAATTGCTTTTAGAAGATATCCTGTTTGAAGAGTCTCTAAAAAGGGAATTTAAATACTGGATATTCTTAGAATTTTTTTGTTTCAAAAATATGTGACATGTTGTGATCATTTGCATAAAACTATCACTATTAGGCCAACTAACCAGTGCTACTGTGAAGGATCTATGAGCTGCATGTGAAAATCACCTTATTTCTTCTTCAGATTACTGGGGAAAATGAATTACAACCAGTCAATTTTTGTGCATTACAAGATATCTTGTGCAAGTCTCTATATAAATGGAAGCCACAGAAAGGAGTGAAAGCACTGACTGCATGTTACATGGTTCAAAATAATGCATCAAAGCAGGTCATAAATGAGAAAGGGGGAAGGATGAAGGGATGGGGATCAGACTGGGGTTTGCATCATGTAGACAGCATCAGATTAGGTTAGGAAGCAATTTTGAGTAGTGAAGTGAACAGAGAAACATCCATTTACCAAAAAATATATTTAATATCTGCAGGTCCACAATTTCTTATACAAAACAGTTGAGGCAATATGTATTGTTCAGTCAATAAGTCATGTCTGACTCTTTGCAACCCCATGGACTGCAGCATGCTGGGCTTCCCTGTTCTTAACTATCTACTGCAGTTTGCTCAAACTAATGTCCTTTGAATCTATCATGACATCCAACCATCCCATCCTTCATTTCCCTCTTCTCCTCCTGCCCTCAATCTTTCCCAGCATCAGGGTTTTTCTAATGAGTCAGCTCTTCCCATCCTGTAGGCAAACTGTTGGAGCTTCAGCTTCAGCATCAGTCCTTCCAGTGAATATTCAGGGTTGACTTCTGTTAGGATTCACTGTTTGATCTTGCAGTCCAAGGGACTCTCAAGAGTCTTCTCCAACACCACCATCAATTCTTCAGCACTCACAGTTGTGGTCCAACTCTTACATCCATACATGACTACTGGAAAAACCATAGTTTTGACCATATGGACTTTTATTAGCAAAGTTGTGCCTCTGTTTTTTAGTATGCTCTCTAGGTTGGTCATTGGAGAAGGCGATGGCAACCAACTCCAGTACTCTTGTCTGGAAAATCCTATGGATGGAAAAGCCTGGTGGGCTGCAGTCTATAAGGTCAGGAAGAGTTGGAGATAACTGAGCGGCTTCACTTTTACTTTCACTTTCATGCATTGGAGAAGGAAATGGCAACCCACTCCAGTGTTCTTGCCTGGGGAATCCCAGGGACGAGGGAGCCTGGTGGGCTGCCGTCTATGGGGTCACACAGAGTCGGACACGACTGAAGTGACTTAGCAGCTTAGCAGCTAGGTTGGTCATAGCTTTTCTTCCAAGAAACAAGTGTCTTTTAATTTTATGGCTGCGGTCACCATCTGCACTGACGTTGTTGCCCATGAAAATAAAATCTTCCACTGCTCTCATTTTTTCCCATCTATTTGCCATGAATTAATGGATGACATGATCTTTGCTTTTTGAGTGTTGAGCTTTAAGCAGCTTTTTCACTCTCCTGTTTCACCTTCATCAAGAGGTTCTTTAGTGCCTCTTCATTTCTGCCATTTGGGTGATGTCATGTACATATCCAATGGACGTGAGTCTGAGTGAACTCCGGGAGTTGGTGATGGACAGGGAGGCCTGGCGTACTGCAATTCATGGGGTCTCAAAGAGTCGGACACGACTGCGCGACTGAACTGAACTGAAATGAACATGTACATATCTGATGTTGTTGATATTTCTCCAGGTAATCTTGATTCCAGATTGTGAGATATCCAGTCCAGAATTCTTCATGATGTACTCTGTGTAAATGAAATAAGCAGGGTGACAATATACAGCTTTGNCGCGACTGAACTGAACTGAACTGAACATGTACATATCTGATGTTGTTGATATTTCTCCAGGTAATCTTGATTCCAGATTGTGAGATATCCAGTCCAGAATTCTTCATGATGTACTCTGTGTAAATGAAATAAGCAGGGTGACAATATACAGCTTTGACATACTCTTTTTCCAATTTGGAACCAGTCTTTTATTCCATGTCTAGTTCTAACTGTTGCATCTTGATCTGCATACAGGTTTCTCAGGAAGCGGGTAAGGTGGTCTGGTATATTCATCTCCTTAAGAATATTACACAGTTTATTGTGATCCACACAATCAAGGCCTTTAGCATAGTCAATGAAACAGAAGTAGATTTTTCCTGGAATTCTCTTGCTTTTTCTGTGACCAATGGATGTTGGCAATTTGAACTCTGGTTCCTCTGCCTTTTCTAAATCCAGCTTGAACATCTGGAATTTCATGGTTCACATATTGCTGAAGCCTGGCTTGGAGAATTTTGAGCATTACTTTGCTGGCATGTGAAATTAGTGTAATTGCGCAGTAGTTTGAGCATTCTTTGGCATTGATCTTCTTTGGAATTGGAAGAAAAATAACTTTACACTCCTGTGACCCCTGCTGAGTTTTCTAAATTTGCTGGCATATTGAGTGCAGCACTTTCACAGCATCGTCTTTTAGGATTTGACGTAGCTCAGCTAGATTTCCATCACCTCCACTAGCGTTGTTCTAAGGCCCCCTTGACTTCACACTCCAGGATGTCTGGCTGTAGGTTAGTGACCACACCATTGTGGTTCTCTGGGTCATGAAGACCTTTTTTGTATAGTTCTTCTCTGTATTCTTGCCCCCTCTTCTTAATCTCTTCTGCTTCTCTTAGGTCCTTACCATTTCTCTCCTTTATTGTGTCCATCTTTGCATGAAATGCTCCCTTGGTATCTCTGATTTTCTTTCTCATTCTATTGTTTTTCTCTGTTTCTTTTGTGTTGTTCACTTAAGAAAGCTTTCTTACCTCTCCTTGCTATTCTTCGGAACTCTGCATTCAGTAGGGTGTATGCTTCCCTTTTACCTTTGCCTTGACTTCCATTCCGTTCCGTTCTGTTCCGTTCAGTCGCTCAGTCGTGTCCGACTCTTTGCAACCCCATGAATCGCCAGGCCTCCCTGTCCATCACCAACTCCCGGAGTTCACTCAGACTCATGCCCATTGAGTCCGTGATGCCTTCCAGCCATCTCATCCTCGGCCTTGACTTCCACTTCTCTTCTTTTCTCAGATATTTGAAAGGCCTCCCCAGGTAACCCCTTTGCCTTCTTGCATTTATTTTTGTTGGTGATGGTTTTGGTCACTACCTTCTGTACAATGCTATGAATGCCTTTCCATAGTGCTTTAGGCACTCTGTCTGAGCAAATCTAAACCTTTGAATCTATTTGTCACTTCTGTTGTATAATCATAAGGGACTTGATTTAGGCCATACCTAAATGTCTATTTGTTTTCCCTACCTTCTTCAATTTAAGTCTGAACTTTGCAATAACAAGCTCATCATCTGAGCCACAGTCAGCTCCAGGTCTTGGTTTTGCTGACTGTATAGAATGTGGGCATGATATATATGGAAATGTTAATTGATATGACCACTCTGGAGAGCAGTATGGAATTTATTTTAAATATAGAACTATCATATGATCTAGCAATCCCACTCCTGGGCGTGTACTCAAAGAAAACCACAATTCCAAAAGGCACATGCAACACAATCTTCATTGCATTGCTATTCACAATAGTTAGGCCATGGAAGCAGCGTGAATATCCATCAATAGAGGAATGTATAAAGAAGATGTGGGGCCTATTTTCAATGGAATATTACTCAGCTGTGAAAAGGAATTAAATTGGGTCATTTATAAAGATATGGTTGAACCTAGAAACTGTCATGCAGAGTGAAATAAATTAGAAAGAGAAAATCAAATATATAATAAGCCATATATGTGAAATCCAGAGAAAGAGTATAAATGATTCTATTTGCAAAACAGAAATAGAGACGTGCATATGGACACCGAGGGCAGGGGGAGGAGGGGTGGGATGAATTAAGAGGTTGGGATTAACAGATATACACTATTTATACTCTGAATAAAATATATAACTATTGGGAAACTGCTCTATAGCTCAGGAAACTCTACTCAATATTCCATGGTGACTTAAATGGGAAGGAAATCCAAAAAAGTGGGGACATATTTGTAGCTGATCACTTTGCTATACAGTAGACACTAACACAGCATTGTAAAGCAACTATACTTCAAGAGAATTAATTTAAAATGATGTATATTGAAATTTAGAATCTTTCAGATTTTACCAAGGTAACATGGAAAATTTACTTTATGATATATAACATCTCAGTGGAAACTGGGACAGCATCCCATGATTAACACATTATTACTTATTCATATGGCATTTAATTCTTTTTAAATTCCATAAAAGAAATACTGTAATTAGTCTCCTAGCCAAAAATTAGTTAGATTTTGCTAGCAAATGAGTCCTGGTGAAGTTAGGTTGTGCTGCCAAATGAGAAATTTTTCTTTTCTTTTTTTTAAAGTAATAATGTAAAAGAACAACTTCATTTTTTCTTAATTCAGATCTTAGGGGTGTGGATAATGGGCGGTAAAGGTAGGGGCCCATACTGCATTCTTGCTTGCACAATATCAGGCAATACTGAAATTCTTACTGAGAAGAAAAATTGCATATATCCAAAAAACAATTAGAACTGTTTTTCTTTTTTTTTTTTGCCACTATAGCTTATAAGTAAACACTTCAATTCTATCTTTCTGGTAGGGTGACACCAAAGGTAAACTATTAAATCCATATACATGGAAAGGGCAATTAAAAGAAAAATATGTGTGTAGGAGTCAACTGGAGGTCTTGGCAGGCAAAATTTAGAAAGACCAACAAAAAGGTTCTTGGTGCAGTTGCACAGGTATTTCCAGTTTGAAAACTCAGCAAGAGATCCTTATATCTCTCTTCTCCATCTGCCTCTGGGTGCAGTCCCGTGGGTGAGACTGGCCAACAGAAATATCACAGCAATGGAATTCTACGGACGTCATATCAGCCCTACACCTAAGCTTCTGGTGAAGCTGGCAGGATCACCTCTCTTTGTCTGAGGACAGTAGAAGGCCTTGCTGAGGAAGTTATGGTTGAGTTGGGTTTTGGCAAATGAGTAGAGCTGCAGTGGATGAGGGTTTGGGTGGATAAGTTGTCCTCTGTTCAGGCCAAAGACTCCAACCGTGTTTTTATGGATGGCGTAGGGAACCATGACTGGAGATAGACTGCCATAATTCATACATGGAGAAGGAAATGGCAGTCCACTCCAGTATTCTTGCTTGGAGAATCCCACAGACAGAGAGGCTTGGTGGGCTACAGTCCAGGGGGTCACAAGAGTTGGACACGACTTGGCGACTAAACTGCCACCATAATCCGTACAGGACACTGGTGACCTGACAGCTGTGCGCAGATAGGACTGGATAGACCAGTGCACAAGCCACGTGAGCCCTGGGCACTGCTGCAGGCACTTCACCGAGGGTAGCCACGCTGCTAACTGTCTGGCTTCTGTTCCATCACTTTCTGAGTATGATCACCCTGTTCTTATATTATGCATTTCTCCCATTTATATTTATCTGCATGTTTAGGCCCTTTTGGATAGAGTTAGATGGGAAATATGACATAGAATTTGTGGAAATGGTTTGAAAAAAAAAGTTAGTGTTTCATCTAATAAGGTAACAGTCATGTAAGAAATATAGAAATGTATTGTGATCAGAATGGGTTTTCTCCCCAATGAAGAAAACCACAATTCAGTAAATAGATACTGTGAGCTGTGGGTAAATATTTCATCTTTGAGTGATGCAACAGAGTTCTTGTCAGTGAAATAGAGGAACTCAATATAGGCAACAGTTGTAGTTACAATAGTTGCCAATCCAACACACATAAAATAATAATGGAGAAGTTCATGTGGAAATGGTTTGAAAAAAAAAGTTAGTGTTTCATCTAATAAGGTAACAGTCATGTAAGAAATATAGAAATGTATTGTGATCAGAATGGGTTTTCTCCCCAATGAAGAAAACCACAATTCAGTAAATAGATACTGTGAGCTGTGGGTAAATATTTCATCTTTGAGTGATGCAACAGAGTTCTTGTCAGTGAAATAGAGGAACTCAATATAGGCAACAGTTGTAGTTACAATAGTTGCCAATCCAACACACATAAAATAATAATGGAGAAGTTCATTTCTAAAGACAGGCAGACAGCAGACCAGCTGAGCCAAGGCACGGAAAGAAAAATGATTTTTTCTCACCCAAAACAAAAAGAAATTGGGAACCAGCCAACCCACTGGTTAAGAATAAAGGGCTCAGTTGGGAACTGAATGGAAAGCAGAGTAGCACTGGTCTGAAGGTATAAACAAAATTTTAAAAAAATACAAAAAACTAACTTAGACAAAAAAAAGAAAAAGATAGATTCTAAGACCTTAAACATGACTACAGCTCCAAAGGGTAAAGGAATTTTTCCACTAAAGATGACCTTTAGAATGTTTCCATACCAGTACAATTTAAAGGAAAACATCTAACATCTAACAGAAGCAGTTTGATGTTATTTTTTAAATCAACTGCTGAAAAATTCTCCAGACACCTGTCATAAGGGTCTAAGGCTCTTTTCTGTAGAGGGAATGGATTTGAGTCATTTGACAAACCATGTACCTCAGGCTCTGGTCTTGTGGTTAGATTTAGTGAGCTTCCATTCCATATTTGAGAATAGAATAACGAAAAGTTTAGTATGTTCTACTAAACACAAACATTCACAGATACATACATATGGACATATACAAATATTTCAGAAATATAGTTAGACAAATATATTGTCACCCTGCTTATTTAACTTATATGTAGAATACATCAGGCAAAATGCTGGGCTGGATGAAGCACAAGCTAGAATCAAGATTGCCAGGAGAAATATTAACCTCAAATGCAGATGACATCACCCTTATGACAGAAAGCAGAGAGGAACTAAAGAACCTCTTGATGAAGATGAAAGAGGAGAGTGGAAAAGCTGGCTTAATATTCAACATGCAAAAAAACTAAGATCATGGCATTTGGTTCCATTGCTTCATGGCAAATGGGGAAACAATGGAAACAGTGACAGACTTTATTTTCTTGGGCTCCAAAGTCACTGTGGCCAGTGACTGCAGCCATGAAATTAAAGGACACTTGCTCTTTGGAAGCTATGATAAACCTAGATAGCGTATTAGAAAGCAGAGATGTTATATTGCTTATAAAGGTCTGTATAGTCACAGCTATGGTTTCTCCAGTAGTCATGTATGGATGTGAGAGCTGGACAGTTAAAAAGAAAAAAAAGCTGAGTGATGAAGAGCTGATGTCTTTGAACTATGGTGCTAGAGAAGACTCTTGAGAATTCCTTGGATAGCAAGGAGACCAAACCAGTCAATCTTAGAAGAAATCAACCCTGAATATTCACTGGAAGGTCTGATGCTGAAGCTGAAGCTCCAGTACTTTTAGAAAGCAGAGATGTTATATTGCTTATAAAGGTCTGTATAGTCACAGCTATGGTTTCTCCAGTAGTCATGTATGGATGTGAGAGCTGGACAGTTAAAAAGAAAAAAAAGCTGAGTGATGAAGAGCTGATGTCTTTGAACTATGGTGCTAGAGAAGACTCTTGAAAATTCCTTGGATAGCAAGGAGACCAAACCAGTCAATCTTAGAAGAAATCAACCCTGAATATTCACTGGAAGGTCTGATGCTGAAGCTGAAGCTCCAGTACTTTGGCCACCTGATGCGAAGAACTGACTCATTAGAAAAGACCCTGATGCTGGGAAAGATTGAAGGCAGGAGGAGAAGGGGAAGACAGAGGAAGAGATGGTTGGATGGTATCATGGACTCAATGGACATGAGTTTCAGCAGACTCTGGGAGATGGTGAAGGACAGTGAGGCCTGGCGTGCTGTAGTGCATAGGGTCACAAAGAGCAAACACAACTGAGTGACTGAGCAACAAAACCAGACAACTGGTAAGTCTAAAAACTGTACCCTTAATTGCTTTAGGAGAAGGCAACGGCACCCCACTCCAGTACTCTTGCCTGGAAAATCCCATGGATGGAGGAGCCTGGAAGGTTGCAGTCCTTGGGGTCGCTGAGAGTCAGACACGATGAACAACTTCACTTTCACCTTTCACTTTCATGCACTGGGGAAGGAAATGGCAACCCACTCCAGTGTTCTTGCCTGGAGAATCCCAGGGACGGGGGAGCCTGGTGGGCTGCCGTCTATGGGGTTGCACAGAGTCGGACACGACTGAAGTGACTTAGCAGTAATTGCTTTAACCTTTTTTGTTTGTTTCCATTTCTGTAGCTTAAGAAATTACTGGGTAAAGTACTAGTAATTATTTCATATCATTGGTAAATCCAGGTAGAGTTTATAGTTTTGGGGTATATTTAGTTTACCGATTGGTATAAAATAAGAATTAAGTTTTGAACTTTTACATTTCACCTGACATGTAATATTTTGACCTTTAATATTTAGTTTCATATTCAATTCAGTCTCTTTCTTAGGGAAGTAGATGCATAGAAAAATAATACTCAAGAAGTTTCCAAGTGATATTTATGAATAAATTCACATATTTTTCTAAATGGTATTTGTTATGTTTTTCTTAAATATATTTCACTAAAATTTTTCACTGAAATAGATTCACTAAATGTTCTACACTTACTGTAAATCAAAAACACTCTTTCATTAACTGATTAAACTTGGGTGAACTAAGCAACACCTTTGGCCTCAATTTGTATCTTTATTTAAAATAAGTGTTATCTACCTCAGGGAAAGGGGGGCAGAATAAAATCAGATCATAGAGGATAGCTCACCAAACCTGAGAGATATGAACACATAAGAGTGGAGTTTAGCAAACTTCTATCAATGAAATATGAATATTTTCTCTAAAATGGTGGATCAGGAAAGAAATAGAAAACTCTTACTGGTCAAATTGGATCCAAACTCTGTCCCAATCTCCAGATACTACATTGGGAAGACGACATTAGTAGGAAAAGCCTCACAGCCTTCACTGATATGCTCCCCTTCTCCATACATACAAACACACACGCAGAATGAGAGAAAGGGAATCAATGAGAAGAGAAACAGACTGGAGAGAAAAATGAAAAATCACTTAAAAATAGAATATCCTGCCAATCACTAAGGGTGTCCTTATCTTGATATCTTAGTGTTTCAGAAGCAGATGCCGGATAAAAGGCTGGGGTCTGCCATTTCCAGGGTTCGAGGCTGGAGAGAGTCCACATTCAGAGCTATTATCCTTAGAAACATGACTAACCCAAACCTCAGCAGGGTCCAGCTCTTTGTGACCCCGTGGACTCTGCAGTGCATGGAATTCTCCAGGCCAGAAAACTGGAGTGGGTAGCCTTCCCTTCTCCAGGATGTCTTCCCAACCCAGGGGTCGAACCCAGGTCTCCTGTATTGCAGGCAGATTCTTTACCAGCTGAGCCACAAGGGAAGCCCAGAAGCATGATACACGTCTGTATTTGGTTAGCACTCTTTTAGAACATTCTGCATTTTGAGCATCCTCACAAGTTCTGTACGTAGTCTTGGCTCACTAGTTTCTACATCACCCCTCGCTGCACCGACAAACAAGAAGCTTGACTAGATTTCAAGGTATAGATTAGAAAAAAAAAAAAAAAAAGACAGAGATTTCTTTGTTTTTTTTTTTTTTTGATAAAATGGGAAAAGACAAGGAGAAACCAATTGCATTTTACTAGGCTGAATAAGAGAAAGTGATCTCTCTATAAAAGTATAAGAAGAGAAGAAATAGAAGAGGAGGAAAAGAGAAACATACNAAAAAAAAAAAAAAAAAGACAGAGATTTCTTTGTTTTTTTTTTTTTCTGATAAAATGGGAAAAGACAAGGAGAAACCAATTGCATTTTACTAGGCTGAATAAGAGAAAGTGATCTCTCTATAAAAGTATAAGAAGAGAAGAAATAGAAGAGGAGGAAAAGAGAAACATACTATTTAAAACTACTGAAAAATACAACCTAGAAGCAAGCATAATTCAAGAAACCGAGGTATAACAGATCATGAATTTAATATGTCAGTTTATAGATAAAACAATAGCATGAGGCTGTATAAATCAGGTGTGTGTGCACGTATTATATATACTGTGTCTACATATCATATATACACACGTGTGTACACACATATATTGTGTGTATATATATACACACACATACATACACACATATAGAATATATGTACACACAAGCACACAACAAAATCAGTGGTAAAATTGATCATTTCTCTTTCTTTTCAGCAAAGGATTAATTAATTATTTAACATTAAAATTCAGCATATAAAACAAGTACATAACTGCAAGTTCTTAAGGTTTTTTATATTTATCTTCTTATATATCCTCTCTTGGGCTTCTCAGGTGGCTCAGTGGTAAAGAATCCGCCTGCCAGTGCAGGAGACTCAGGAGACCCAGGTTCAATCCCTGGGTTGGAAAGATTCAACCACTCCAGTATTCTTGCCTATAAAATTCCAAGGAAAAAGGATTCTGGCAGGCTGCAGTCCATGAGGTTGCAAAGAGTCGGACAAAACTGAGTGACTGAGCTTGCACTCACATATATTCTCTCTTAACCTTAAAAGAAATCACTTTCCGCCAGCTTCCTTGGTGGCTCAGCTGGTAAAGAATCTGCCTGCAATTCAGGGGACCTGAGTTTGATCCCTGGTTTGGTAAGATCCCCTGGAGAAGGGAACAGCTACCCACTCCAGTATTCTGGCCTGGAGAATGCCATGGACTCTATAGTCCATGGGGTCACAAGGAGTTGGACATGACTGAGAGACTTTCACTTTTTTTCTCCTCCAGCAAAACTGCTAATTCTCTTTTAAAATAAAGGAAAATTTTTCCTCCTCTGGTCTACATGACAAGACTATGGCTACTACCAGCCCCTGAATATAGCATCTTACAGCTTTATCCATTAGTTATATACTGGGAGCATTTATCATCTGCTCAGAAATCTCCAGGGAAGAGTTTGGATCAGTTGGTTACTTCAGTCTCATTGAGCACACATGCACAGAGGTTTTTTTTTTTTTTTT
>SJXQ01007561.1:0-89056 GCA_006408695.1 Aepyceros melampus
AAAAAAAAAAAAAAATCTCAGGGCAGTGTTGTCTAATTCCCAAGATAATGTGTGGTACCACTATACCACATGGTTTAGGCTGGGATTAGGGTAGCTGCTCATAAGAGAAATAATCTCCTCTGCCCCAAAGCAATGGCTTATGAAAGATCAAAGTTGATATCTTGCAGGCAAAAACTTGGAGGAAGGCATCCAGGATATGGTAGAAAACAGTTTCATGGTGTCAAACTGTCTTCTGGGGTTTTATCTTCCTGCCCATCAGCTCATCACATGGAGTTCATCTTCCAGACCAGTTGTTAGGCAGAGATGACTGCTGGAGTGGCAGCCTTCTGAGCTGTGGGATGGAAGAAAGTAGAGAGGGAAGAAGGGGTGTCCTTCATTAAACCCCACATCATGTTCTTGCTTGTGTCTCATTAGAGAGAACATGGCCGGGTGTTTAGGTGTCTATGTGTGCTGATCAACATCAGGATTTTTTCCTAAAAAGGGACAGGGTATGGCTGAGGAATGCATACCACACATGTCATCTCATTTATCCTGGAGGAGGTAATTCTGACATAGAAGTCAGACAAGTCACAAGGATTGCAGAATGAGAGACAGTCATTCCAGTGAGAGTTGATATTTACATAGTACTGAGGTTGGAGAGAAAAATGTAATGCATAAGATGTTTCTGGGGTAGACCTGGCAGAATCTGGTTACTAAATAGAGAGATTGGGTGACAGAGAAAGAAGGTGACATACTTAAGACTGGAAAATGGGGAGGGTGGTGATGCCTTTAATTGAAAGTGAAGTGAGTGAGCTGGAAATGTCTGCAGGGCACTGGGGTGGCAGTTGAGGATTTAGTTGTAAATAGTGGGCAGGCTAGAATGGGAGATGGTGGCTTGGGAATTGGCAGCATATGAATTATTATTGAACCCTGGGAATGGGGGAAGTTATCCAAGGAGAGACCAGAAAAACTTTGTGTTGGTGTCATGGAAAGGACCAACACCAGAAAGATGCATACAAGACAAGTCCACAAAACAGGCCCAGGGTGCAGGGGCTGGACAAGTGAGTGGTAAAAGTCAATGTGGGGGGGGATGGGTGGAGAGTGTCAAAAACTAAGGGTGAGATGCAGGCTTCTAAATAGTCTTCCCTCCAAAAGGAGCCAGGGCCAATGAGACCTGATGAATATGGGTCTGGGGACAGAAAGAATATGATGAAATGGGAACATCTTCTTGAGCTCAAATTGAGCAAGTGCTCAAAAATTGTTAGAAACAGAAAACAGAAAAGAATGCCATGGCCAGTCTGGGAAATGGGTTATAACACATCAAGTAAGAAGAAAACAGAAAGACTTCACGGGTCCATATGTACACAAACGAATGAATGAATGAACATTTTAAAAGTTGGGGCATGTGGGAACGCTTTCTTTACAGAAAAATATTAGTGACTAAATGCAGAGGAATCAAAGAAATAGGAAATCACCACTTTACAGCCACCATAATAACTACTGATTTGGGTAGGAATCATCAATGGATGCTAAAATCACTGGATGAAAGATCATTGGTAAAGAGGGTATCCACATGCTCAAAGTCTTGCATCATAAATCACTTATTCATTACAATGGGAAAAGGATAAATTGATAGGAGAGAAACTGGGGGACGCTGTCTTAGCCAAATGCTCAAACTTAACATGGTAAGTCACAAGAAACAATAATTGCCCATAAGCCCAGTGAAGGAAATATTTCCTATGAGAGGTTCTGGCCAAAAATGATGATCTTGAATCAAATCACAAAGAAATAATCAGATAAATACATTTGAGGGATATTCTGAAAAATAACTATCCTGGATTTATCAAAAGATCAATGCCTTGAGAGACAAAAATAAAAATAAAGCCAAGGGAACTGTTTCAGATTAAAAAGGGATTAAGGGAATTTTGCAGCTAAAGACAATTTGTGATCCTCAATTGATCCTGGATTAAAGTATAAAACATCTATAAAAGGTGTTATTGGGACAACGAGAGAAATTTGAATATGGACAGCATTTTAGATAATAGGATGATATTAACATTGCATTCCTGTGTGTGATAACGAAGTTGTAGTTATGTGGTTGTTTTTTTAAAATGCATGTTGATATATTTAGTAGTAATGTCCTGATAGCTGTATGATTCCAATAGTTCAATAAAACAATATACACTGTAAGAACACAGATCAATGTCTGTGTGTGTGCACTATGCTCCTTGTACTAGTTTTGCAACTGTTTATTTTTCAATCTAAAAACTTGGGACAAAAGAAGAGATAAATGTGCATATTGTGAGATATTGCAGATATGTGTGTGAATCTGTGTGTCTACAAACACAACACTCTGGTGGATACAGGCATTCCGATATTCTGAACCAATTCTTCTGAAATGAGAGCATGCACTCATAAGAACTCATAAGGACTCTTTTTGGGTCAAAGACAAACAAAACAATCCAGAAACAAGCTGGCTATCCATCCATCAAAGATGAAAAAGTGGAACATTTATAATATGGAATTTAGTGCAGCTATTATAAAGACTGCCTTCTGGCAGAATGGTGGGCTAGATATGACAAATCCCACGGAAACCAACCAAAAGTACTGGATTAGAGAGAGGAAAAAAAAAAAAAGCAACCCTTTAAAATGCATGATGTGCGGTCAAGAAAGTAAATTATACTTGGAGGCCAGGGACTGATTATTACGGGGAACCCAGAGAGGAGATAAGAGCGGGGAGCTGGTTCTACCTGGAGGGCATCGACAACCAAGCACACTTGAGCTTCACTTAGAGCCTCGGGGAAGGAAGAGAGAGCAAAGCTCGGGCTCTGTCCAAGGTACTGAGTCAACCAAGGGTTCCTTCTATGTGAACTTGGGCCCCCGAAGGCCTGGGCCCCTGAAGGCCTGCACCCAGTATAAGGGGCGGTGGAAACAAATCCTTGGAGGCTGAAAGGCCTCTGTCCTCTCAAACCTCAAGGTAGATTTGAGAAAGAGAAAATCTATCATGAAATTGCTAACTTGAGAAATCGGCTTTGCAGGCTGAATTTACATTAATATCTAATCTGTAAAACTTCAAATGGAGAGTATCTTTAATGTAGTCCTGGTTGATAATGTTCTCAAAAATCTGCAGAAGCAAAAGGAAGTCATATCACCTTCAACACCGAGCTCAAGGAACTGCCATCAATAAAGTCCTAAGTAAATACGAACTCATTAAAAAATTGTACATTCGCAGGGATACCAGGCTCCATGAACAAGGACCAACAAAATAACAGATAGTGTAATAACTATGTAAATTTTAGATATTAACATTACCAGGTATAGAATATCCAGTGAGTCCATTTAATTAGTTTATAGAAATAAATGAAAGGATTGCAAATATGGGGAAAGTGAGAGAATATAAAATGGCCGGACACATTTAGAAAAGACCAATTACAAATGTGAAAAAGGAGAAAGGATCAAAGTGAAAATTCAGCAGATGGGTTTAACAGTGGATTACACAAAGATAAAAATATAATTAGTTTATTGAAATATGTATCTGAAAACATTAACCAGAACATCTAGCCCAGCTAGACAGAGATGGAAAAATATGAGAGGAAAACTGACATGAAGCATGAATGGCCAAAGCCAATACATATGTACTCAGAGTTCCAAACAAAGGAAAGAAGTAAAATTGTGGGCCCAATAATTGTCTGTACAATGGCTAGAATTTTTCAGAACTGATGAAAGACACCAACTCACAGATTCAGTAAGTGCAATTAATTATCATCAGGATAAACACATTTTAAAAGCCCCCATAATTCTAAGCACATTTTAGGGAAACTGTTGAAAACTAAAGACGAGATCAAGTCAGTCAATCCTAAAGGAAATCTGTCCTAAATATTTATTGGAAGGACTGACTGATGCTGAAGCTGAAGCTCCATTACTTTGGCCACCTGGTGTGAAGAACTGACCTATTAGAAGAAACCCTGATGCTGGGAAAGATTGAAGGCAGGAGGAGAAGGGGATGACAGAGGATGAGATGGTTGGATGGCATCACCAACTTGATGGACATGAGTTTGAGCAAGCTCTGGGAGTTGGTCATGGACAGGGAAGCCTGGTGTGCTGCAGTCATGGGGTTGCAGAGTTGGACACAACTGAGTTGAACTGAGCTGAACTGAAAGACAAGAAACAAACTTTAAGCAACCAGAAAGAAAAGACAGATTGCTCATAGATTTATAACAATTAATAGGCAATTGATTGGCTTGTCAATAGTGACTGTAGAAATTCTTCTTGACAATTTCCTACAATATACAAAAAGAATTGTCTTTTGCATGTATTCCTTTAATCCACATTGAATTGGTTTTGCATATGATATGACTTAGAAGTGTAATTTTTTTTCCTGCAGCAGAAGCCAATTGCTTGTCACCATTTATTGAAAGCTCCATCACTTGTCTATCTCCACTCTGGATTCCTACCTACCAAGTTTTTCCTGAAATATCCTTTGAAATTTTGCTTCCTGATCATTCTGCTTTAAATATACGTCCCTTGCACCCAGAAAGACTGAATCATCAAGGGTCACCTCAAATATGTTTCTTTTATGATTTCCCTTAATTCTTTAAAGAAATCAATTAATCCTTTAATCCTTCAGGCTACACAATATATAACCCATAAATTATGTAAGTGATGCCATTGTATCACTTTTTACATCTTTAAAAACTGTGTAGAATCATATCTTTGATGCTAGACATGGCAAGACTTGAATCTTAGCTCTGCCTCTTTCAAGCCACTAGGAATCTGAGTGAACCAGAAAAACATTATTGAATTTGAAAAAGATACCACTGTCTTCCCAGGCTCTGGGTTGGAGATCTGTATGTCAAAGGAACACATTAATAAGAGTTAAGAATACAAAATATAGTGAGAGTTGGTGAGAAAGCAGAGAAAAGGGAACACTTGTGATCTGTGGGTGGGAAAGTAAATTGGTTCAGTCACTGTGGAAAATAGCATGGAGTTTCCTCAGAAATTAAAAATAGAACTACCATATATTCTATCAATCCTGCTCCTGGGTATATATCCAAAGAAATGAAATAGAATATCAAAGAGATACAAGCACTCCGATATGTGTGTGTGCATGCTCAGTCATGTCTGACTCTTTCAGCCCCATGACTGCAGCCCACCAGGCTCCTCTGTTCATGGGATTCTCCAGGCAAGGATATTGAAGTGGATTGCCATCTTACTCCAGGGGATCTTCCTGATCCAGGAATTGAACCTATATCTCTGAGGACCCTTGTATTGTCAGGCAGGTTCTTTAATTGCTGCCTTATTTTACAAAAGCCAAAATATAGAGATGTCCTGTGTCCATCAATAGATGAGTGAATAAAGGAGATAACACACATGCACACACACACAGAAATATTACTCAGTCATGAGAAAGAAGAACTTTCTGCAACATGCTATAATATGGGTGAAACCTGGACACAAGACAGGAAAAGACAAATACTGTATGACATCACTTAAAGTGGAATCTGAAAGAGCCAAACTCATAAAAACAGAGTAAAGTGGTAGCTACTAGGGACAAGATGAGCGATGGGATAGATTTTGTGTCAGGGCACAAACTTGAAAGGAGTGGTAAACCAGTCCTAGAGAGCCAAGGCACAATATAGTGAATACAGACAACAATATTGCATTAGAATCATCAAACTTAGATCTTAATTATTCTTAAACAGATGATAATTATGGGACTTGATAGAGGGGTTAATTATCACTACAATGACAATTATAATACAATGCAAGTGATCAAATTAACATGGACACCTTACATGTACATAATAGTATATGTCAAATATGTTTCAACTAAAACAACAAAAATAAGGCTCAGATGATAAAGAATTGGCACAGAATCTGCCTGTAATGCAGGAGATGCAAGTTCAATCCCTCGGTCGGGAAGATGCCCTGGAGAAGGAATGACAACCACTCCAGTATTCTTGCCTGGAGATTCCCATGGTCAGGGAGGGGAGCCTGGCGGGCTACAGTCTATGGGGTTGCAAAGAGCTGGACATGACTCATCAGCTCACACCTTCACCTTTAAGACTTACTAATACTGAACTGAAGCTTTCTGCCTGAGTTGTCAAAGGAATGAATGCGTTCAGTCGTTCAGTGTTATTTAGCATCCATAACGCAGTACCAAAATTCACCCACATGCTCCCACTTGTATAACTTCAGTGGCTTCCTGAAACCATGTGGGGTGTTTCTAAAAACTACCCACAAGGAGCCCATTCCCAGGCACCCAATGTTTCAGAGTTCTACACAGAGTACAGATTGTCTAAACACCCACCACAGCCTGTAATTCTGTGTGTATACGTGGTGGTAATCGAGGATAGCTCAGTTTACAAGAAAATTCTCCACATGTTACAGGATCCCATTTAAATCAATTCAACAAGTATTCCTTTCTTTTTTTAAAAATATTTATTTTTTATTTATTATTCATTTGGCTGCCTCAGTTCTTAGCTGCAGCCCACGGAGTTTTTGTTATGGTGTATGTACAGGCTTCTCTAGCTGTGGAATGAGGGCTTGGACTCAGTAGTTGTAGCTCTCAGGCTTAGTTGCCCCATGGCGTGTGAGATCTCAGTTCCCTAATCAGGGACTGAACCCACGTCCCTTGCTTTGAAAGGTGGGTGCTTAACCACTGGACTGCCAGGGAAGTCCCCAGCAAGTGTTTCTCTAGTGTCTGGTAGAAACACCGCTCTGAGTCCACTAAGTGCTCTAGAGTGAGCAAGAGATGAAGAGAGACTCAAACTATGGGTGTTTTGAAACCTGAAGAATTATGTCAGGTGTTACAGAAATTGCTAAACGCACAGGCATTACAGAAACAGGTCACAGCCATTGCACACATTTTCCCAGAATCTGTGATTTGTTCTTTGGTTTTATGTTTAATTTTGCTGTGGTAGGAAAATGTTGTTATAGGAAGAATTCCTCTTATGATGTGTCAGGGGCTTTGTGGGGAGGATACACACAGGCCATGAGTCTTCCTATCTCTTTTAGAGGAATCTTCCTCAGTGATTAGTAACTGGGAAGTGTTCTGTGGATTCTTGAAGGCAAATAAGAAGTTCTTCAAAGCTAGGAGTCTTTTGGTCCTGTTAGATTTTTATCAGTGCAGTGTTTCTCAACTCAACTCACCAGAGTGGCTTTAAAAAAAATACCTCATACACTTATTCCTGGATATTTTGATTTAATTGTGTGGGGGTAGTATTTTCAAAAGCTTCTCAAGTCTCTTTATACTTTACATATCTCTCTATAATGTTTTGATCCTATGGAATATAGTTATAATAATCACACTAATGTCCATCTTTTTTGCTAATTCTAAAATCAGTTCTGGATTGGTTTTAATGAATTATTCTCATTATGGGTAATGTTTTGCTGCCTTTTTGCAAGTCTGTTAATCTTTGTTTACATGTCACACTTGTGTGTTTTTATCTTTTTGAGAGCGGCATATTTTTATATTCTTAAAAAAATCTATTTTAGTTTTAAAGGAAGAAAATATTTTAATTACATTTAAAATTAGCTAGAACCTTGTGCTTGTGCCAAGGAGATTCCTGGGAGGGTTGGAACATTTCTGATGAATGGGCCACCCTGGCCATAGCTGATGTAATTGCTTCTAAGCCCACCGTGGAGGTCTGGACCAGAGAAAAGGCTGATTCCTACCCAGAAGAAAGACTTGGGGCCAGCAAGATCTAGCCTGAGAATGTCCCCACAGCCTCTTATTAATATTTTGAAGTATTCTTTTCTTATAGTGCAATCGAGTTACTTTGGAGGCCGTTTAGTCCTTTTGAGTCTTTAATGATGTCTAAGATGGCTTCAGAGCTGTTCTCGGTCCAGGGCTAATTTTTTTTACTTCTACTGATGCAAAGGTTTCTGAACATTTTGTTAATCACCCAATGAATCCTGAGTTTCCTCAGCTTGGCTGGGGGATAGAGGTATTATTCTTGGCCTCAGGTGGACACCTGTCAAGGTTCCCTCCATCCTTTCAGGTAGTTCTCTCCTTAGCCACAGGTAAGCCCCTTACCTGTATGTTATTACAGTACTCAGCTGAATATTCAAGGGGAACTCCCAATTGGGAGTCCTCCAAGATGCTCTTTTTGTGAATTTCCTCGGTTTATTCTGAAGTGAAACCAAGGCTGATAAAATAACCCAGGCTGAATGGATCAAAAATGGTCATGCAGAGTGGTTTGCTCTTTTCCTTGCCCCGCATCACTGCATTTTCTCCCTTTTTTAACTTTCAATGAACTGAAGATTTATCTGTCAAGAGCTCTGTTGTCATTGTTGAATGACTTTGAGATGGACAAGCGAACAAAGCAACAAACCAAACACCGATTGTATTATAGAGACTTCTACTAAAACTGTGGCAAAAAAAAAAAAAAAAAACTCAATAAAAGTCTCCATTTGAGATTGGGAGATTAGTGTCAGTGAAATTTGTCTAATTAAACTAATTAGCTGCTTTTTTATTTGTTGTGTTATTGTTGAGCCAAATAATAAGCTCTGTGAACAAATAAACAAACACATACTGCTTCTTTCATTCCTCTCCAAAATGTTATCTTGCCTCAGAATCAACAAGCACTTATTACTGTAGTCTGTGATTCTTGACTGAAAGGAGGATAGTGACATCAGAATGTACAGAAACAGAGAGTCTGTTCCTGGGTTTTGTATTTCAAAAGTCTAGGTCCCTAGGCAAACAAAAGGACTTGGGGAATAATTGGCAGGTTTGGAAGCAAACAACAAACAGACTTTCCTACCCTAGACAAGAAGAGAATCCTTGGGACCGTGCTGAGTTTGAGATGATGGAGACGTTAGGGACTGTAGGAGCCCTTCCCCTCTCTGAGTGTCTTCTCACAGGGTAAATTAGCTGCAGACACAGGGTGAAGGGATTGTGTGGAGGTAAACATGCCAGGCTTCTCTGTCCTTCCCCATATCCCTGAGTTTGCTCAAACTCATGTCCATTGAGTAGATGATGCCATCCAACCATTTCGTCCTCTATTCCCCCATTCTCCTCTTGCCCTCAATTTTTCCCCACATCAAGGTTTTTTCTAATGAGTCAGCTCTTTGCATCAGGTGGCCAAAGTATTGGAGTTTCAGCTTCAGCATCATTCCTTCCAATGAATATTCAGGGTTGATTTCTTTTAAGATTGACTAGTTTGATCTCCTTGCAGTCCAAGGGACTCTCAAGAGTCCTCCAACACCATAGTTCAAAGCATCAATTCTTTAGTGCTCAGCTTTCTTTGCAGTCTAACTCTCACATTCATACATGAATACTGGAAAAACCATAGCTTTGATCATATGGACCTTTGTCAGCAAAGTGATGTCTCTACTTTCCAATACACTGTCTGGATTTGTCATATCTTTTCTTCCAAGGAGCAAGCATCTTTTAAGTGTCTCCAGTTTGAGAAGCTAGAAAGCTACAAAGCAAGGGCATGGATTTTTGAGATTAATCCACCTACCATGGGGGTCCATGTCAGTGCAGATATGTTGGGAAGGAAACCCATGGAAAGAGAGAACTAAAATTGCACCTCCAGGGAAAAGGAGGGTTTGGCCAGGAGAGGCTTCCCAGTGAGGGGCATGGCCTGAGCAGAGAGCACCAGGCAGGAACCTGGTGAGTTTGAGCAAAAGTGGGTTTGGTGGTGGCTGTGGTTATTCTAACAAAACTCTGACTGAACCTGGGCTCTGTAGACCCATTTACACTTTTCTGTCAGGACAAATGAAAATGACTGTTTGATCTTTAAGTGAATATAATTTTCCAGCACCCATAAGGTATTATTGGTTAAACAGAAGAGAGGCGTAGTAAATTTCCCAGCAGGAAACAGTGCCGTTATTCTTTTCTATGGAAAATAAATACTAAGTTTTAAGTGGTGTTTTTGGATGCATCCACTGAGTCGCTAAATCAGCCAGGCCTCCTCTCCACTGTGTCTCAAATGGGTGATAGACAACCGCTGAATTACTGCCGGCAACTGGTAATTTTGCCATCCACGGCCTCGCTCTGCTCATTTAACGTTAGGAAATCTCAATACTTTTGTAAATGACTTAAAATATTTGACATGTATGTCTCGATTCTTTGAATACCGTGGAGACTGTGGAAAGAAGTCTTTGTTAAAAACTCGGCTTTTGAAGAATATTGAGAATGGAGCTTCAGCATCAGAAAAAAAAAAAAAAAGGTGCGAGGAGAAACCAAGGCAGCAAAGCCTCAGTACCAGCTCACCTGTCCTGTCGCACCGAGTCAGCATCACACGCCTGGACATATTTGGGAGGTTAATGAAATAATGAGAAGACTGCTGCCTCCTAAGCCCCTCATAGAGAGAAAACCTTTTCATTGCTGAGAAATGTGATACCATGATTTCCACTAACGATTCCCATGGAAGGCCAGTGAAATTCATCACAGATGCGGTCAGGGTAATTATAGATATTACTGGCCCTGCAAAACCATTCCATTCCAAAGGAGGCATTGCTTTCTGCCAGCAGTTTTAAGATCGAGGAGGTGAAGGGACATCCTGAGAAGCAGAGTTAATGGCAATTAGAAAGAAATGTCTTTAGAATTTAGACCCTGAGATCCCCGAGGTACCCAGAAGGATTTCAGAGAATGAGAAATCTGTCTGGAAGCTCAGTCTGAATAGGAAGACTCAGTGGCGCAGAGCGTGCCTTCCTGTGCAGTCCTGCCAGACCATGACACTGCACTCCAACCTGGCTTCCTACTCTTTGTGGGTGAAGCTGAGTGGGGCAGAGGTGGCAGAGGGAAGCTTCTTGGTGATTCATAAAGGCACAGACGCTCTAACTCCATCAGGTGGGTTGTAGTTACAATACCAGGACACTCGGGATCTCTGAGTTCTCTTCCTTGACCAGGAGGAAGGGAGGAGGAGTTTTTCCAAGGACTCCCAAAATTGTGCCTTTGGCTCTAGGTTACTTGCTGCTTCTTATCTGATCTGTACTAAAAATCCAACTCAAACTGGTGCAAACCATTTGGGGAGATTATTGGCTCATGTAACTGAGAAGTCTGGGTGGGGGACTGACTTACTGCAGATTTGTTCATACGTGGGGTCTTGCTGGGGACACATGCATGTCGGGCTGCTTTACCATGAGTGACAGTAAGTTTCATTGTTGGCATAAAGAGGAGGCTTCCAGATCCCTCCATTGTGTACCTATATTTTCCTCTATTAACCAGCAAGTAACCTGTGGGGAAAGATTGAAGGCAGGATAAGAAGCGGACGACAGAGGATAAGATGATTGGATGGCTTCACTGACTCAGGGACATGAGTTTGAGCAAGCTGCGGGAGTTGGTGATGGACAGTGAAGTCTGGCATGCTGCAGTCCATGGGGTCCCAAAGAGTCAGATACGACTGAGCAACTGAACTGAACTCAACCTGTGGGGTTACAATCTGGCCCTGACACATCTTCAACCCCCATTAACCTTTTCTGGACAGCTTTGCAAACTTTATACTAACTTGCACCATTTTGGGTGTCAGTATGGACCTACGGAGGAGAAGGCAAAGGCACCCCACTCCAGCACTCTTGCCTGGAAAACCCATGGACGGAGGAGCCTAGTGGGCTGCAGTCCATGGGATTGCTAAGAGTCGGACACGACTGACCGGCTTCACTTTCACGCATTGGAGAAGGAAATGGCAACCCACTGCACTGTTCCTGCCTGGAGAATCCCAGGGATGGAGGAGCCTGGTGGGATGCTGTCTATGGGGTCGCACAGAGTCGGACACGACTGAAGCGACTTAGCAGCAGCAGCAGCAGGGATCTACAGGGCTTCCTTGGTGGCTCAGTGGTAAAGAATCTGCCTTCCAATGCGGGAGATGCTGATTCAGTCCCTGGGTCAGTAAAATCCCCTGGAGAAGGAAATGGCAACCCGCTCTAGTATTCTTGCCTGGGAAATCCCATGGACAGAAGAGCCTGGAAGGCTACAGTCTGTGGGATTGCAAACAGCCAGTACTAAACAATCACAAATGGACCCCTCGCTTTTCAGTGAATTGACTTAGTTCTTTATCATTATCTTTCTTTTGCATGGTCCTATTGTCACAGTATGACCATTGGGAGGTTGTTGGACTAGCTTCCTTTGTGCTTTTAGTACTTTCCCCAAACATTCTGGAAAGAATTCTTGCTCTTGGGGAAGAAGCTGTTCCAGGACCATCTTGACTTGATTCTCCTGCAGGACGTCAGATCAATGGCTCTTTGAAGAGCTCTGTTCCTCTTACAGACGACTAGTATCTGGATCAAAACCTGGGCAGATCACAGTGTCCTGCGTAAATCCCAGGGAGAAGGTACTATCGTTTAAAACATGAATTCACAAATTAATAATCATACCACTAACACGATCAAACACTTTTTATTCTAAGGTTAAAGAAAGGAATTTTTGCCTCTGATGTTTACCCACATTTTTCATTGAAATTGCAGCAGTAATTCTTACCCTTGCATTGACCCTCATGCTGTGGGTTCCTAGTCAACCTGTCACTTCTTTCTGGACCCAAGGCTCATCATTTGTTTATTCTGGGAGCCTCTTGGTGCCATGCCTGGAGCTGTGTCCCGGGCACAAGACATGGGTGTTGGACCTTGAGCTTTGCTGACTCAGAGGAAGGTGGTGGTGGTCATTTAGTTGCTAAGTCGTGTCCGACTCTTGCAACCCCGTGGACTGTAGCCCACCAGGCTCCTCTGCCCATGGGATTTTCCAGGCAAGGATAATTCCCATTACCTTTTCCAGGGGCTCTTCCCGACCCAAGAATCGAACCCAGGTCTACTGCACTGCAGGCAGATTCTTTACTGACTCAGCTATGCATGCACACAAGTGCTTGTGGTGAACCACGAGAGCCAAGTAAATGATGTGAAGCTGGGCCCAGGCTTGAGGCAGAACCTGGGAGGTCAGGACACGTGGCCACCTCCTCTGCCTCTCAGGGTCCATCATCTTTTTTTTAAATATAAATTTATTGATTTTAATTGGATGCTAATTACTTTACAATATTGTATGGGTTTTGCCATACATCAACATGTATCCGCCACAGGTATACACGTGTTCCCCATCCTGAACCCCCCTCCCTCCTCGTACCATCTGCCTTCTCTTCTTCTCTTTGCTTGTTTCTGTGCCCCCTATCCCCTTGTCTCTCTGGCCACTCAGCATCCCCTTACCCACACAAGCACTGCTTTCTGACTCCTTCCTGGTCCAGTCACCAGTAGTGGGAGTGAGGGTTCAGTGTTGTGTGGGTGGCCTTTTGGGCTTGAGTGGCAGCAGGTTCTCCAAGACAGGACTGTGGTGAGGGAGCTGATGGTTTGTTACGTCCAAAATAACCCTGCTGGGACGTGGAGTCTGCAGTCTAGGTGCTCAGGAAGACTGTCAATGCTTTCCCATCTGGGTGTCCTGGTACCTACTTTCCACCCAATCCTTTCAATCTAGTCCTTATTCCAAGACACATGGCCTGGCTCCTTGTGGTGAACTCTTCCCTTCAGAGGATGCTGTTCCCTTACAAGGATACTCCAGAATTTGAGGGTCCAGAGGAAACCCGAGTAGCCGTTACCACTCAGCTGAGATTATGGGACTTCTGTCCTGAATAGTTTCAGGAGGCCAATGGCCACTTCCTAGACACTTTTGTGATGTATAAAATAACCATGTGTGTATGAAATCTAATCCTTATGGGGGATTCCATGTAACTGACTGACATGTTTCCAGAATTTGTAAAGGTGATTTTTGAATATTCGAGACTGGTTAGTTTCTCCTGAAATATTCAGTTCAGTTGCTCAGTTGTGTCTGACTCTTTGGGAGCCCATGGACTACAGCATGCAAGACTTCCCTCTCCATCACCAACTCCTAGAGTTTGCTCAAACTCATGTCCATTGAGCCGGTAATGTCATCCAACCATCTCATCCTCTGTTGTCCCCTTCTCCTCTTGCCTTCAATCTTTCCCAGCATCAGGGTCTTTTCCAATGAGTCAGTTCTTGGCAACAGGCAGCCAAAGTATTGGAGCTTCAGCATCAGTCCTTCCATTGAATATTCAGGACTGATTTGCTTTAGGATTGACTGGTTTGATCTCCATCATTTGGTCTCAGGTCAAAAAACAGGGAGGGAACACAGTGGTGCCCAATCAACAGAAAATTGGATTAAAGATTACTGAGTATGGCCCCGCCCATCAGAACAAGACCCAGTTTCCCCCACAGTTCTCTCCCATCCCAGCTTCCATAAGCCTCTTATCCCTTGAAACATAGATGTTGCCGGTTAATGAACTCATGTCAAAATTTTAGAATGTTGTATTGAGATACTTAATTTAAAAGTAGTTTAATTGAAAAATGAACATTTCTTATCCTCTGCCAGCTTCCCTGGTGGTCAGTGGTAAAGGATCTGCCTGCAGTGCTGGAGACACAGGAACATGGGTTCGATCCCTGAGTCAGAAAGATCTCCTGGAGGGGTTGATGGCACCCCACTCCAGTATTTTTGCCTGGAGAATTCCTTGGACAGAGGAGCCTGGTGGGCAACAGTTCATGGGGTCGCAGAGTCGGATAGAACTGAGCATGCAGGTACACACACATACTAGGAATACGGTAAAGCAAGACATAAACCCCCATCTAAAACCTATAGAACGTAATGCCCCCAAACTAAGAGAACAACACAGAACCACAATAAATGGAGGGGAAAAAAGTCAAGCGATAAACACGCCCGTCAATAAATGGTGAAACAGATTGAATAACCACAGCTGCACAGAGGAACAATTGGTATTTGTTGGGAACAATTACCCTTCAAGCAACTTGATTCTGGAGGATTTGCTCAAAAGAGAGTCAATCAGAAATAAAACAGCTGCTTTTAATGGGGGGAGAGGGCATTGTTTCCTACTGGAATAACTTGTATTGAGGAGAGAGAGGACCAGAGAGGAGCAGGATGAGCTGGGTCACCAGGTGCTGCAGACACAGAAGATGCAGTGAGGACTCCAGACACTCTGAACCAGGGAGGGCCCCAGACAGTCTGCCCCGGGGGAGGATCCTGGACAGCCTCACCTGGGGGAAGGCCTCAGAACTGCCCAGCTGTGACTTCCCTCTCCATCCTTCTGATGGAATACCAAACTCAGGGAAATTAATTTTCCTAAAGGTATGTAAGTCTAAGTGTGTGTGTACCTGGGTACTCCTGCATCCTATTTGCATGCTAATCTCAGCCAACATCCACTGGATCATTGAAAAAGCAAGAGAGTTCCAGAAAAACATCTATTTCTGCTTTATTGTCTATGCCAAAGCCTTTGACTATTTGGATCACAATAAACTGTGGAAAATTCTAAAGAGATGGGAATGCCAGACCACCTGACCTTCCTCTTGAGAAACCTGTATGCAGATCAGGAAGCAACAGTTAGAACTGGACATGAACAATAGACTGGTTCCAAATAGGAAAAGGAGTACGTCAAGGCTGTATATTGTCACCCTGCTTATTTAACTTATATGCAGAGCACATCATGAGAAATGCTGGGCTGGAGGAAGCACAAGGTGGAATCAAGATTGTTGGGAGAAATACCAATAACCTCAGATATGCAGATGACACCACTTTTATGACAGAAAGTGAAGAACTAAAGAGCCTCTTGATGAAAGTGAAAGAGGAGAGTGAAAAAGCTGGCTTAAAGCTCAACATTCAGAAAACTAAGATCATGGCATCCGGTCCCATCACTTTATGGCAAATAGATGGGGAAACAGGGGAAACAGTGTCAGATTTTATTTTTGGGGGCTCCAAAATTACTGCAGATGGTGACTGCAGCCATGAAATTAAAAGACGCTTACTCCTTGGAAGGAAAGTTATGACCAACCTAGATAGTATATTCAAAAGCAGAGACATTACTTTGCCGACTAAGGTCCGTCTAGTCAAGGCTATGGTTTTTCCAGTAGTCATGTATGGATGTGAGAGTTGGACTGTGAAGAAAGCTGAGCGCCGAAGAACTGATGCTTTTGAATTGTGGTGTTGGAGAAGACTCTTGAGAGTCCCTGGGACTGCAAGGAGATCCAAACAGTCCATCCTAAAGGAGCTCAACCCGGGTGTTCATTGGAAGGACTGATGTTGAAGCTGAAACTCCAATACTTTGGCCACCTGATGCAAAGAGTTGACTCATTGGAAAAGACCTTAGATCAGGAAGCAACAGTTAGAACTGGACATGGAACAATAGACTGGTTCCAAATAGGAAAAGGAGTACGTCAAGGCTGTATATTGTCACCCTGCTTATTTAACTTATATGCAGAGCACATCATGAGAAATGCTGGGCTGGAGGAAGCACAAGGTGGAATCAAGATTGTTGGGAGAAATACCAATAACCTCAGATATGCAGATGACACCACTTTTATGACAGAAAGTGAAGAACTAAAGAGCCTCTTGATGAAAGTGAAAGAGGAGAGTGAAAAAGCTGGCTTAAAGCTCAACATTCAGAAAACTAAGATCATGGCATCCGGTCCCATCACTTTATGGCAAATAGATGGGGAAACAGGGGAAACAGTGTCAGATTTTATTTTTGGGGGCTCCAAAATTACTGCAGATGGTGACTGCAGCCATGAAATTAAAAGACGCTTACTCCTTGGAAGGAAAGTTATGACCAACCTAGATAGTATATTCAAAAGCAGAGACATTACTTTGCCGACTAAGGTCCGTCTAGTCAAGGCTATGGTTTTTCCAGTAGTCATGTATGGATGTGAGAGTTGGACTGTGAAGAAAGCTGAGCGCCGAAGAACTGATGCTTTTGAATTGTGGTGTTGGAGAAGACTCTTGAGAGTCCCTGGGACTGCAAGGAGATCCAAACAGTCCATCCTAAAGGAGCTCAACCCGGGTGTTCATTGGAAGGACTGATGTTGAAGCTGAAACTCCAATACTTTGGCCACCTGATGCAAAGAGTTGACTCATTGGAAAAGACCTTGATGCTGGGAAAGATTGAGGGTAGGAGGAGAAGGGATGACAGAGGATGAGATGGCTGGATGGCATCACTGACTCAATGGGCATGGGTTTGGGTGGACTCCAGGAGTTGGTGATGGACAGGGAGGCCTGGCGTGCTGCGGTTCATGGGGTCTCAAAGAGTCGGACATGACTGAGTGACTGAACTGAACTGAATTAAACTCAGGAACAGGATCCCAGGTAGTTTGAATGGCTAGGGCATTCTCTAATTGGTGATGGAAACTCAAGTCCTGTTGAATGCTTACCATGTAGGTTCAGGGTGAACTGTTGCTTTTATTTATGCTTCACCCAGAAGGACCTGAATGCCTGATGGGATCTGGGATCCAGGTACCCAGCGGCTCTGCAGAGAATCAGAGCCAGTTTTTTTTTTGAGTGCCTACTATGTGCTGGGAGTTTTGCTAACCTCGTTTTATCTTCAACCCCAGGAGGTGGGTGTTACAGGGATGAGATCAGGGCTCAGAAAATTCACAAAACTTAAGAATCAAAGCAAATCAGTGGAAGCATGGAAGGATGAAGGAGATGGTCTAATTGAAGCCACATCTCTAACTCCCAGGTGCCCCTCGAAGGATGCAGAGCAGGTGAATGTGGCTTACACTGATGTCAGAACCTGGATTCTGCCCGCTGCTCCCTCTATGTCGGTTACCTTGCTCAAAGTGTTGGAATGCAGCCAAAATTTCCCTCTAGATCAAAACAGTCTGTACCAGATCTTGGGGAGAACGGAATCTCCTTGTCCTGTGGTGCGTGTGACAGCAACAGCTTGACAGTCTGTGCTGCAAGCAGGTCTGCTTCCTCGAGCACATACATTCCTAGCTGATGCTTCAGAATTCTTTTCAATGTGGCACTGGGACTGGGGTTAGAAAGGTGGGAAAAGGCAATGTGAGCTGTGGGCACCACGCTTAAAATCCTTGCTCCGTGGATCTCCTTTGCAGTGGGGTTCTACTTCCTTTTTGAAGACTACATGATGGCACGCCCTAAAATTTCCTTACTTGATAAATTATATGTTTCTTTAGATCTCTCCCTTGCCAAATTTCAATATTAATTGTGTGCAAGTCTCTTTTCAGGCCACAGGGTAATTATAGCTATTTAGGATTTATCACCATTGTTTCAATGATGTGCTATCATTGCCTCTCATGTTTTGCCTTGAGCATAAAGAAGCTAAACAAAGAATTTCAAAATGTTGGCAAGAAACATCCATCTGACAACACATGATATAAAAATGTCGGTCTTCAATCTCCACCCCGCTCTCCCATTTCTTTCAACAGTCTGTTAGAAGGAGCTGCTGTGTGTGTGTGTGTGTGCACGCGTGCATGTGCGTGCGTGCTCGGGTGCTCAGTCATGTCTGACTCTATGTGACCCCATGGACTGTAGCCTGCCAGGCTCCTCTGTCCATGAAATTCTCCAGGCAAGGATACTGGAGCGGGTTGTCATTTCCTTCCCCAGGGGATCTTCCTGACCCAGGAATTAAATGCATGTCTCCTACATTGGCAGGTGGGTTCTTTCCCACTTAGCTACCAGGGAAGCAGAAGAAACTGCTGGTCATCATCAAATCATTCCAACAGTGATGAACGTTTAGAAATGGCTCATCCCACATTTTTCTCTGGGTCTGTCTTCAGGGTTTCACAGTAGACCTGAGTCTGTTGATAAAGCTCCCAGGGACCGTTGGACCAGCTGGTTCTCCTGCAAAATAGAGAAGGAAGTGTTGATGACATTCGTCGGGGAACAAATGTCCCTCCCCCAAGCTGAACATGCAGGTTAATTTTCCACCACAAGTAGCCCTGGGCGGGATGGACCACCAGTGGTGCCCAATTCTGGAGAATGCTGGTCTGCCTTGGATACCTTCCAAGGAGTTAATTACCAGAGGGTCACCATGGAAACACATTCTTAACTCGTGAGCAGAACTCAGGTCGGGTGGTTACCGAGTCCGTAACTTGTAAGAAGGCAGGTGCATATTCTGTGCCTTAAATCAGAGCTGTGGAGTTTCATCTAATAAGGCTGGCTGCAGGGGACCTGTGGACCAATGTGTGAGAGAGGAGCATCAGGATGCAGAGATGACCTGCGTGTTCAGCAAAGACCAACCTTTTCTCATCTGCAGTCTCTTCCCTCTATGTCCTGCCCTTTCCCTTGAACCTGGGTTCTCTCTTTCCTCTTCAGACACAAACATTTGTTGAGTCTCTGTATCATGCCCGACTCTGTGCTGGGTGCTGGGCAAACAGATGGTGAGAGACATGGAGCCAAAGGTCCCTTCCAGAGCTGGACCACAGTGACAGCCACAGTCAGCAGACATACAAACAAGCCAGCAAGAGATAAAACTGAGGGTGCATGTAGGGTGTGAGTGAGGGAATGTGTGTGTGTGTGTGTGTGTGTGTGTGTGTGTGTGTGGTCTGTGTGTGAGTAGCCTGAATCCACGTGTGCATGACTGTAAGTCTGTGTGTGTTTGTAACTGGGTGTCTGAGCACAATTTCTGGTCCAAGTGATCTAGCCAGTAAAAGCTCGGTCTTGTAAGGAATAAAATAGACTAAGTATGGCTGGAAGACTGTGATCCAGGACAAGAGACAACCCCTGGGGAGGGCCTGATGGAGGAAGGGAGGAGTGGACACCCCCATGGAGGGGCAGAGGAGGAGCTGGCGGTCTTGTTGAAATTCAGACTCTGGTACAGTAGGCTTGAGGCAAGGCCTGAGTGAGTGAGTGAAGTCGCTCAGTCGTGTCCGACTCTTTGCGACCCTATGGACTGTAGCATACCAGGCTCTTCTGTCCATGGGATTTTCCAGGCAAGGGTACTGGAGTGGGTTGCCATTTCCTTCTCCAGAGGATCTTCCTGACCCAGGGATTGAACCCTGGTTTCCCACATTGCAGGCAGACGCTTTGCCATCTGAGCCACCAGGGAAGCCTGGGGCCCTGCACTTCCAACATGCTCTCAGGTAATGCCCAGCCTGCTGGCCCCTGGACCACCCTCTGAGAAGCAAGGTGTCCACCTCCTCATGCAGAAGTTTCTAGCTTGCCACACTGCCCAAGATGATGGCCTTTCTGCATCTGGGCTGCCTGGGTGCTGATAGACGATGGTGTCTGAAGGTCTTGGGTGGGAGCCCCAAGTTTCTGCAAATGTTGACTTTTGTGAGAATGGAAACTTCTGCCTTATCTCCTCTCCTTCATTTCCCCAGTCTGTTCAATACCCCAAGTGGCAAATGGGAAAGGCCCAGCCTGCTCTACTGTGCTGAGCCCAGTTTTTGTAAGTTTTGGAAGGATTTGTATTGGGATAATTTAGATTTGTGGAAGAGTGCAAAGAGAGTCCAGCGAGCCCCCTGCCCCCTACCCCACCTGTCACCCAGTGTCACTTAACAGAGACCTCTTACAAAACCACAGTTCAGTTCAGTTCAGTTGCTCAGTCATGTCTGACTCTTTGAGACCCCATGAACAGTAGCACGCCAGGCCTCACTGTCCATCACCAACTCCTGGAGTCCACCCAAACCCATGTCCATTGAGTCAGTGATGCCTGCCAACCATCTCCTCCTCTGTTGTCCCCTTCTCCTCCTACCCTCACTCTTTCCCAGGATCAGGATCTTTTCCAATGAGTCAGCTCTTTGCATCAGGTGGTCAAGTATTGGAGTTTCAGCTTCAACATCAGATCTTCCAATGAATACCCAGGTCTGATCTCCTTTAGGCTAGACTGGTTAGATCTCCTTGCAGTCCCAGGGACTCTCGAGAGCCTTGTTTAACACCACAGTTCAAAAGCATCAATTCTTTGGCACTCAGCTTTCTTTATAGTCCAACTCTCACAACCATACATGACTACTGGAAAATACAAAGCCACAGGCATTTACCAAAACAAAGAAATGAGAAGCATTAATGCCATACGGATAACTCAACTCCAGACATCACTCATTACCCCTTGTTCCTGGTCAGAACCAGGATGGATGCCAGCATGGTGTTTAGTCTCCCAGGTCCCCATGTCCCCTGCTATCTGTGACAACCTCTCACTGTTTCTTTGTCTCTCTCGACCTAGAAATACTTGAAGAGCAGTGGTCATGAGACAGGCTGGGACCTGGGACTCTTTGCTGCAGAGCTGGCACCTGGACAAATGTCTCATTGAGCAATAACATGCAAAGAAGTTATAAGGGAATAAAAATAATCATGTGTGTGCACAGATGGGGCACATTATGGACAAGGTACAAAGATCAAGACCTCTCCACCACCCTGCCAGTTGCCACTTTTAAAGAATCAAGAGAAAAAGTGGGTACTATGCAAGCCTTCTGCACTCAACACCACCTAAAGGGTAGGTAAACCACTAAGCCTCCCTCCACCTGACCCCTGGATACACCCCTAACTTAACTCCATGTAAGGAACCAACTCACCCCCAGCACCCTGGGGGAATGAGCAAGCATGGGGCCCTGTTACTTGTTCTCACTCCCCACTGCTGCAGCAGGGGTCCTGATAAAACCTTACCTGAATTTCCTGCCTGGCCTCTAATCAATTTCTATTGATAGGGGGAGGCCAAGAATCCTGGCCAGTATCAGCCGGATGCCTCCTGGAATTGCTTTTGTCTGATGTTTTCTGGTGTTCGCATCCAGGTATGGGTTTGAGAGAAGGCAACCCCAGAGGCGGGCTGCCTCACACCGTGCAGGGGTGCCTGCTTTTAGCACGGCTTGTTATGAATGATGGGAACCTTGATCCCTTGTCAGATGGTCTCCCAGGTTTCTCTGCTGTAAAAGTGACCATTTTTCCCTTTCCAAGCTCTATTCATTAGAAGTGAATTGCTGAAACTAGCCCATCCTCAAGGGAGAGAATTAAGCTCCATCTCCTGGAAGGAGGAATATTAAAGAAAGTGTGGACATCTGTTCAGCCCACTGCAGGAATTATAAACACTTTGGGGAGAGGGACCTGAGGCTGTGCTGATGCCCTGTTCCCCTGGACTTAGTTCCCACCCCAGCCCCAGATCGGGGCCATCGCTGCCCTCTTTTCCACTCTGTGCTTTCACTTTTCCAAAGTGCTGTATAAATAGCACACTCGTGTGTGTGTGTGTGTGTGTGTGTGTGTGTGCTCAGTTGCTAAGACGTGTTCGATTCTTTTTTAATTAATTACTTTTTTGGAGGATAATTGCTTTACAATATTGTATTGGTTTTGTCATACACTGACATGAATCCACCACGGGTGTACATGTGTTCCCCATCCTGAACCCCCCCCCACCTCCCTCCCCATCCCATCCCTCTGAGTCATGTTCGACTCTTTGAAACCCCATGGACTATAGCCCACCGGGCTTCTCGGTCCATGGGATCCTCCAGGCAAGAATGCTGGAGTGGGTGGCCATTTCCTCATCTAGGGGATTTCCTGACCCAGGGACTGAACCCGAGTCTCCTGTGTCTCCTGCATTGGCAAGCAGATTCTTTACCACTAAGCCAGTTGGGAAGCCCATAAATGGCACGCTCCCATAACCAGTAAGAACTTACTGTATAGCACAGGGAACTCTTCTCAATACTCTGTAATGACCTATACGGGAAAAATTTTTTTAAAAGAGTGGATATATGTATATGTATAACCAATTCAATTTGCTGTATAGTAGCAACTAACACAAACTTTAAAATCAAACTATACCCCAGTAAAAATTAAAAACAAAACAAGAAAAACAAAAGCAAAATGTTGTATAAGCTTTGCTGTATAGTAGCAACTAACACAAAATTTTAAATCAAACTATACCCCAGTAAAAATTAAAAACAAAACAAGAAAAACAAAAGCAAAATGTTGTATAAGCTGCACCAGGCTCCTCCATCCATGGGGTTTTCTAGGCAAGAGTACTGGAGTGGGTTGCCGTTCATTTCTCCAGGGAATCTTCCTGACCCAGGGATCGAACTCAGGTCTCCCTCATTGTAGACAGACGCTTTACCGTCTGAGACATCAGGGAAGTCCTAAATCAAACTATACCCCAGTAAAAATTAAAAAAAAAAAAAAAAAACAAGAAAAACAAAAGCAAAATGTTGCATAAATGGAATCATATGGTATATTGCCTCTTGACTTTAGCTATTTCCACTTAGCAAAATGTATGTGAGCCATCCATACTGTTGTGTGAATTGATCACTCATTCCTTTATATGAGTGAGTGAAAGTCACTCAGTCGTGTCTGACTCTGCGACTCCATGGACTATACTGTCTGTGGAATTCTCCAGGCCAAAATACTGGAGTGGGTAGCCTTTCCCTTCTCCAGGGGATTTTCCTGACCCAGGGATTGAACCCAGGTCTCTTGAATTGCAGGCAGATTCTTTATCAGCTGAGCCACCAGGGAAGGCCAAGAGTACTGGAGTGGGTAGCCTATCCCTTCTCAGGTGGATCTTCCCAGCCCAGGAATCGAACCAGGTCTCCTGCATTGCAGGTGGATTCTTTACCATCTGAATTAACAGGGAAGCCCAACAGAGTATTATTCCTTTTCACAGATACACCACTGTGTGATAATCCATTCACTTGTTAATGCATATGTGAATTGTTTCCAATTTGGAGCAGTTAATGAGGTGGATGAAACTGGAGCCTATTATACAGAGTGAAGTAAGCCAGAAAGAAAAACACCAATACAGTATACTAATGCATATATATGGTATTTAGAAAGATGGTAACGATAACCCTGTATACGAGACAGCAAAAGAGACACAGATGTATAGAATAGTCTTTTGTACTCTGTGGAAGAGGGTGAGGGTGGGATAATTTGGAAGAATGGCATTGAAACATGTATAATATCATATGTGAAATGAATCACCAGTCCAGGTTTGATGCATGATACAGGATGCTTGGGGCTGGTGCACTGGGCTGACTCAGAGGGGTGGGATGCGGAGGGAGGTGGGAGGGGGGTTCAGGATGGGGAACACGTGTACACCCGTGGTGGATTCATGTCGATGTATGGCAAAACCAATACAATATTGTAAAGTAATTAGCCTCCAATTAAAATAAATAAATTTATATTAAAAATAAATTAAAAATAAAAAATAACAATGCAAAAAAAGAATAAAACTCATAAATAGACTTGCAGACGTAAAGAATAGACTTATGATTGCCAAGGAGGAGGGCAGTTTTAGCATGTGTCTCCTTAATGATTAATGATGTTGGGTATTGATGATGCTGAGATTCCTGTGAGATCTAGGAATCTATGTTTGCTTGCCATTCATATATTATCTGGTGAGGTGTCTGCTCAGGTCTTTGCCCACTTTTAATTGAGTTGTTGAGTTTAAGAGATCTTACATATACAAAACTCATGTCTTTTATTAGATATGTGATTTGAAACTATTTTTTCCAAGTGTGTAGCATGTTTTTTTCGTTCTCTTAACAGTATATTTCACAAAGTAAAACCTTTTGTTTTTAAAAAGTCCAATTTACCCTTCTTTTGTTTCTTTTAAGGTGTGTCATAGCTATAAACTCATTGTCAAACAGTTCAGGTAGATTTTTCTTCCTAGAAAATCTCTAGAAGATGTTTCCTTCTAGAATTTTAATATTTTATGTCTTCCAGATATTTAAAAACTAAGAATATGCATTTGTTTCTCTCTCCTCCTCCTCCTTTTTGGTAATATCTTTGTCTGGTATTGAAATTAGGATAAACCTGGCATCATAAAATAACTTGAGTAGTGCTCTCTTTTTAAAAAAAAATTTTTTTGGAAAATGTATCCCAGTTTGGTAATATTTCTTTCTTAAATATTTGATTGAATATGCCAGTGAAGCTATCTGGATCTATTTTAAAAAGGTTTTTCACTACTAATTTAATTTCTTAATGTATATAGGTCTATTTAGATTATCTATTTTTTTCTTTGTTTTTAATCTATTTCTTTCCAAGTTTTGGTTGTTTCTGTGTCTTTCAAGAGATTGGTATATCTCATTTCAGTTGCTGAATTTATCATCGTAACTTTCTTTGTAATATTTTCTTCCTTTTCGTAATATCTGGGGGATTAGTAAAGATGATCCTTCTTCCAATTTTGATATTGATAGTTTGTGATTCACTTCTTTTTATGCTTCCTTTTTTATTTTAATAAAAGTATTCAGTTCAGTTCAGTTCAGTCGTGCAGTCGTGTCCGACTCTTTGCGACCCCATGAATCGCAGTACGCCAGGCCTCCCTGTCCATCACCAACTCCCGGAGTTCACTCAGACTCACATCCATCGAGTCCATGATACCATCCAGCCATCTCATCCTTGGTCGTCCCCTTCTCCTCCTGCCCCCAATCCCTCCCAGTATCAGGGTCTTTTCCAATGAGTCAACTCTTCGCATAAGGTGGCCAAAGTACTGGAGCTTCAGTTTTAGCATCATTCCTTCCAAAGAAATCCCAGGGTTGATCTCCCTCAGAATGGACTGGTTGGATCTCCTTGCAGTCCAAGGGACTCTCAAGAGTCTTCTCCAACACCACAGTTCAAAAGCATCAATTCTCGGCGCTCAGCCTTCTTCACAGTCCAACTCTCACATCCATACATGACCACAGGAAAAACCATAGCCTTGACTAGACGGACCTTAGTCGGCAAAGTAATGTCTCTGCTTTTGAATATACTATCTAGGTTGGTCATAACTTTTCTTCCAAGGAGTAAGCGCCTTTTAATTTCATGGCTGCAGTCACCATCTGCAGTGATTTTGGAGCCCAAAAAAACAAAGTCTGACACTGTTTCTACTGTTTCCCCATCTATTTCCCATGAAGTGATGGGGCCAGATGCCATGATCTTAGCTTCAGTTTTAGCATCATTCCTTCCAAAGAAATCCCAGGGTTGATCTCCCTCAGAATGGACTGGTTGGATCTCCTTGCAGTCCAAGGGACTCTCAAGAGTCTTCTCCAACACCACAGTTCAAAAGCATCAATTCTTCAGCGCTCAGCCTTCTTCACAGTCCAACTCTCACATCCATACATGACCACAGGAAAAAACATAGCCTTGACTAGATGGACCTTAGTCGGCAAAGTAATATCCCTGCTTTTTAATGTACTGTCTAGGTTGGTCATAGCTTAAAGCTGAATTTTATTATAGTATATATGCTTATTATAATATATGTGAATTTTATTACAATATATACAAGATATCAGATGACATCTGGTCTGCATAAGCAAATGAGTGGAACTTCTTTTTCCCTGCATGCTGTCTCTCTCCAGGTTTTGACTTTTTTGTTTGCTCTGCAGTCTAGGTTCTTTGATGGGTTCAAGAAAAGTCAGTGGCTTGCAGTTTGCCTGATCCTTTATTTGTTATAAAGATGGAAGCAATAATCTGTCCCAGGTCTCTCCATCCCTGAAGTAAAATCTGGAGTCTGTGACTCCACTTTGCTTGAATTGTATTTCACTCTCTCTCAGTGAACAAAAATTCCATTACAGAAACTTGATCTTATCTGGCTATTTGACTGGTGCCTCTTCTAAGAAACTGTCAGCGTAACTGCCAAGGCTCCTGAGTACCTACCAACTGTATCTCACACTAGAGTCTGCAGGATGCTATATCACCTTTCCATTATTTCCAAGATTTCATTCTTTTCACTTCCACAAAAGAAGTCCTGTGAATTCTGCAAGGTGCCCTTAGGATGGCAAAAAGCCTGGAATCAAATTCCATTTGATTCCAGATCTGGGTTCAAATTCCTGTTCCACCATTTTTCCTTGAATGACAAAGTCCATTTTTAAAATCCCTCTAGGTCTTCCTGGGTGGGGAGATTATGTGTAGTTACACATTATTCCCTTCACATAAATGACAACTGAGACAGCCACCATTTGGTTTTGTCTTGTAGAGTTACTCCTATAACATAATCCACTCCAGTCTTCTTGCCTCGAGAATCCCTGGTGGGCTACAGTCCACGGGGTCGCAAAGAGTCGGACATGACTGAGCGACTTAACTAACTAACTAACTCTAGAAGCATCAGTCCAGTTTTTTTGGAAAGAGTCTTAGTAAACTCCAGTGAAGCATTCAGTCCTTTTTGATTCCAAAAGAGCTGTGTCCTCGTCCCCTGCCTCCCTCTCCATGGGACAGAACTGCTTCTTGGACAATGTGCTCCATTCTAGCCAACATTCCCTTTATCTACCCTGATACTGAAGTTCAGAATCTAGGAACCATTCCTAAAGCTTCACTCTCTTATTCAATCCATCTTCAAACCTCATCTCCCTTACTCTCCTGCATTTACTAGCCTTGGTTCCAAAACCACTGTCATCCTTCCATCAGGCCTGCAACCAGCCCTGAGTGGTCTTCTGGGCAGTGTTCCCTGCTCCTCTGCCAAGGGTTCTTTCTTAAAGGCACTCCTGGTTCCACTCCAAGCCCGTGCTGATTTCCTTCCTTTGATTCTCACCATTGTCCCTGGTGGTTCCCCTTGATGTGTTCTGTGGCTCCTGCACCCCAATTTTTAGTTCTATTTTGCTTACCACAACTAGCTGAGACCTCGCCACCAGCTTACAGGAGGCACTCAATAAATATTGGTCACGTAAATGAATGAATGAGCAATGAATGAATGAGTAATAACAGGAGTCATATGTTGCAGAAGAAGGGATCCAAATTCAGAAAGAAATAACAGGAACTCTTATAGTCAACACTGCTGTAGCCCTTATCCTGTGCTCAGTACTGCTTTAATTAAGTAATTTAACACATGCCAAACCTGCAAGGCAGGTGCTATTATTTTTGTTTTATAGATGAGAAAATTGAGACCTAGCAATGCCTACTAATTTACAAAAGTTGTAAAGTAAGTTGTATGTCTATTTATAGAAATCTATAAAACTGATTGAGTTTATATTACAAATGGGGACAAATAATTATTAAAAATTAAAAACAGTACTCATGAAACACTAACAACTCAATTCTATGCTGAAGCATTAATATTTAACTAAATGCATGAAAACGCCCAAAGATCATTCTGGAAACCCTTCCGTGTTCCTGCCCAGTGTGCAGAACCATGATATAACCGATGTCTTCTGAGACAAGAGTGTCTGGTCTCTCCCCCATCAGGGTCCTGGTTCTTAGAGGGGCATTTCTTTCCTGAGAGCAGTGATGAATCCCAACACAGGTACCCAGACTCCTGGGATTTGTTCCAGCTGGAAGGAGCCCTGGCCTGTGTTGCCCTGTGCACAAAGGCTGTGACCCCTCTTGCTCCCCTTGAGCGTCACCTTGCCTCCACGCATCCCAATCAGTAAGCCACGTGGTGTGTTGGAAGCTGGGGTGTGGCACTCAGCAGAGGTGCAGCTCAGAACCTTTGCCCATGGTGTTTGTTAAGCTCTCCCCAAGGCATTTGTTTAACATTTGATCTTTCAAAAATGCAGAGTTTGAGGTTAATTCAAGAGAAGGAAAGGGTTTCCCAGGTGGCACTAGTGGAAAAGAATCCACCTGTAGGTGATGTAAGAGACGTAGGTTCAATCCTTGGGGTTGGGAAGATCCCCTGGGGGAGGACATGGCAGCCCACCCTAATATTCTTGTCCGGAAAGCCCCATGGACAGAGGAATCTGGTGAGCTACAGTCCATAAAGGTCAAAAAGAGTTAGACATGACTGAAGTGACTTAGCACACTCAAGAGAAGGGAGCTGATACTGTTTAGAAATGGTGCTCTCAGGCTGTTGTCCAAAACACGATTGCAGCCTAACATCTTTCCTTGTGGAAGTAACCGTGGTTGAGTGTTTGATGTGAGTTCTCAGACATGATGAGGATGCAGACACACACACACACACACCCCTTACATACACTCATATACAAATTTACGTGGTGTTTTATGTGCATGTAAACAAGCATATATATATATAAATGTATAAATATATATCTGCATATACACATGGGAATTACCTTGGGAAGCAGTTTGGCAATTTGTTAGAAAGCTAAACCTTCTACAAATCTAAAATTATTATATTGTACACTTGAAACTGATGTTATATGTCAGTTATACCTCAGTTAAAACAGGTTAAACCTGCGACTAGCATATGACCTAGATTTTCATTCCTAGGTATTTATAGAAAAGAAACATATGTCTGTACAAAAACACACAGATGATTGGTCTTAGGTATTTTATTTGTTGTTGCTTTTTAGTCACTAAATCATGTCTGAGTCTTTTTGACCCCATGGACTGCAACCTGCCACGCTCCTCTGTCCCTGGTGTTGTCCAGGCAAGAATCCTGGAGTGGGTTGCCATGCCCTCCTCCAGGGATCTTCCTGACCCAGGGATTGAACACAGGTGTCCTGTGTCTCCTGCCTTGGCAGGTAGGTTCTCTACCCACGAGTGCCATCTGGGAAGGCCCCATTTTATTGGTATTAGCCCCCAAATAAAAATAACCTAAATATCTATCAACAGAAGAACTGATAAACTGCCAGGCATCCATATAATGGAAACTTCTGGTGATAAAAAGGGATGAGCCTGTGGGCCCAGCAGCAATGTGGATGAAGGTGAAAGCAATTTTGAGAGTAAAAGAAGCCAGACAGCACTGAATACGCCCTGTGTGCTTGCGCTTACATAAAATGGAAATTAATCTACAGTGACAGAGAGCAGGTCAGTGGTTGCCTGGGCAGAGAAGCGGGAGCGGAGAGGAAGGCATGCAGATGGGCAGGAGGGAGCCCCAGATGGGGATGTGGGCCAACATACATAAATAGATCGGGGATGGTTTCACAAGTGTGTCCTGTGTCAAAATGTAACACATCACACACTTTAAATGCGTGAAGCTTATTAAAGGTCAATTATGCTTCAGTAAGACCGATTTAAAACATCCTTGGTGGGCTTCTTTCCCTCGTTATATTTCAATCTGCAACCCCATATGGACTGCACAGTGTGCTGTGCTCAGTTGCTCAGTTGAGTCTGACTTTGCGACCCCCATGGACTTTAGCCCATTAGGCTCCTCTGTCCATGGGATTCTCCAGGCAAGAATACTGGAGCGGGCTGTCATTCCCCTCTCCAGGGGATCTTCCTGACCCAAGGATCGGACCGGCCTCTCTGCGTTGGCAGGCAGGTTCTTTACCACCAGGGCCACTGGAGTGGTCCCTCAAATTGAACGGACTGCTTTTGGTAAGTGTTTAGGTTGCTTCCAGTCTTGTATGATTATTCATGTGTATGTGTCTTTGTTCATTTAGGCAATTATTTCTAAAGCTTGAACTGGAAATGGAGTTGGGTCAAAGGAGATGCATGTTTTAATTTCTAAGAGATATGGTCTACCCTCTAAGTTAAAAAACAAGAAAAAGAAACCGAACGAAACGAAGCACAGTGTAAAGATGTTCTGTGGGTTTACTCTCTCATGCACAGATTTACTCACCCACAGCCCTAAGCAGCACAGCATCCAAATAATACGGCTGACAGCCCCGCTATTTCCCCTAAAGATGACAGGGTGGCTGACCCCAGGCTGGAAAGGGCAGGGGCGTAGCTGGGGCATGCTGCCATGGAGGCAGGTCCCAGGGGGACCCATGAATAGGAGAGGTGGCGATATCATGCCTTTAAAAAGTAGCTCAATTCGTAAATGGACAAGTAGGAATTACCACTGTCAAGACGAGCTCTATTTTCAGACAGTCGCTCGTGAGGTCGGCCAGGGTCACCACCAAGCTGCACCATCACACAGACCGGGCTCCTGTGCCCAGTGTCAGAGGTGATGGCAGATGGAGACCCTCAGCTGTCCACGCAGAAAGAGCCCTTCCTCCCCTGCCCGCTGCCCAGAGGCCGGCTCTCGGCATGGGGCTGTTTCTATCTTTGTCCAGCGTGATTCTGCTGCCTGCACTTGACCTATGGCTCAGATTTCTGAGATGCAGATTTGCGTAAGCAGCTGGGCTTCCACTTGCTGTTTGCAGTACAGCTCATCAGCAAAGAGGCTGCTCTTCCCCTTCCCTCACCAGGACCCTCTTTCTCTGTCTCTCTCTCTGAGATGCACCGCTCCTCTCTGCACCACCAACACAAAACAAAGTCACTTCCTGGTGGACTTCGCAAGCCTAGGATCCTCTCCTTCTACTGTGCACAAATCCTTTCCGTCTGCTCTTCAAGGCAGATGGAGGATCTGGCTCTGGGGCTCCAGGTGGGGCTGTCAGGATTTGCTGAGGCCTCAGGCTTTGGAGTCTGATTCTGAAGCCTGTTTCACAGGATGTAAGTGGGTTTTTATTTCAAAAGACATGTCTCCTGAGCTGCCAGAAGGAGGCAGGACCAGTAGAAGATGTTGGAACTTGAAATACGATGTGAAGGGCCGACTCATTGGAAAAGACCCTGCTGGGAAAGATTGAAGGCAGGAAGCGAAGGGGGTGGCAGAGGATGAGCTGATTGAATGATGTCACTGACAAAAAGGACATGAGTTTGAGCAAACTCTGGGAGATGGTGAGGGATAGGGAAGCCTGGAGCGTTGTAGTCCATGGGGTCAAAAAGAGTCAGACACGACCGAGCGACTGGACAACAGGCTAAGGGGATGCATTTCCGGGGTTCTGATGGAGGTAAAGGAAAGTTGAGATCCCATGTTTCTCCTGCGTTTTGATCCCTAGTCTACATTTGCCCACTTTACCATTATTCTTATTTTGAGGAAGTCATTTTCATCCTGATATTCTAGAATGCTGCTTATGTTTTGAAGGGAAGTTTTTAGAGCAGTGGAGACGTCTTCAGTGAAATATCTGAATTAGGTGGGCAGGCTTTTAAAATCCATTTCACTAGGTACTTAGGGGTGTACTTGCAAACACTCAGAAAGACCTCGGGGAAGAAAATAGCTTAGGAGTACTTAGAAATGAGACTGCGTCTTGCTTCTTCTTGCAGGTTCTGATAGCCGGAGGTAGGAATGTATCTTCTGTTCCAGGAGGACATCGAGACAGACATGATGAGCAAACCTGGAACTGGGTGATGGGAGGGGCATCCCCAGAGGAGGACAAGCAAGACCTCTGAGCATCCACCACACCCCAGGGATGCTGACCAGCCTGCCAGGGAACCAAGATATCACTTCAAGGGTGGGGTCAGTGCCCTGAAGGAAGTGACAGGGTAGGTGTGGGGTAAGGACCAAGCTGGGCAGGAGGGACAGAGCTCTGGCAGCTCCTTGACCCTCCCCCATGAACCCTGCGTCCCCGGGATGTCCCAGAGGTCCTGGGGCCCATGACAGTTGACTGTGTTCACCTCATACCCCTCCAAGCTTGGGATGCCCTATCCCAGAGTCACCACTGACCACAGAGGGAGTGTTTACACAGTGGAAATCGGCGAACCCTGCAGATCAGAGCTTCCTGCCCTGTCTCCTGAAAGCTGGATGTTGACATTGGTTGGCCACCCCTGCCCCAAGGGCTTCCTCTGTCCCTGACGTCTCCCCAGCCCCCCCAACTCCCAATCCATGCAGCTGACTACTGTTGGTAAGGAGCAGCCTGTCTCTACAGTTTGGGTCATCTCCCTGGGCATCCCTTGGAGCTTGGATGAGGGTGGTAACACCCAGGGTCATGTTTGCAAAGAGCTTAGGTGGTTGCAGACCTATCAGGAGGGGGCTTTGGGGGAGGAAGGAGCCCCATGTGGGCTGCGTCTCAGGAAGCCCCTCCCCTGGGATGTGCTGCAGGTAGATCCTGAGAGGGACACGCAGCAGCTGCAATGCACTGGAAGCAGCCTAGGAAGAAGACACAGGAGCAGAACATGGAGGGGCTTAGAGAAGTCCAAAGTCTGGTGGGTAAATTGTAGTGGGTTATCCCTTCTGAAGGGGCTTCCCTGGTAGCTCAGTGGTAAAGATTCTACCTGCCAATTCAAGCAATGCAGGTTCAATTTTTGGCTTGGGAGGATCCCCTGGAGAAAGGAATGGCAACCCATTTCAGGATTCTCTGGAAATTCCATGGACAGAGGATCCTGGTGGGCTACAGTGCATGGGACTGCAAAGAGTAGGACATGACTAAGTGACTAACACACAACCCCTCTGAAAATCGGAGTGAAATAAAGGGAGATTAGAGGGGAGATCAAGGATGCTAATGAACATGTAGTCATTCTGAATATGAGAAGTATTGGATTATGGGAATAATCAAGAAAGAGCTTGATGAAATGGCTTATTTATTTTTAGGTTGAACAAAATTTGTAGAGCAGTGATTGATTGATGACTCATTGATTCAATCAGAACTTATGGAGAGCACACTGTGTGCTGGGCAAAATGTGCTGGAGCTGCAATTGAACAGATTAGATGAGGGCCCTAGTTTACTGCCTGGCGGGAGAGATAAGAAAGAATCTAATAATGACATCAACAATTAGGTGATTGCAAATTGTAGCATGTGTGTGCTTTACAGACAGAAGGGAGCATGTGCAAAAGTCCTGGGGTGCGAGTGAACCTCCCGCCAGGAAGGGGCAGAGTGACCAGGCTGTGGGGGTGGGGAAGCCCGAGGGCTGAGCTGGCCATGACACCCAGGCTAGGTCTTCAGGTGACAGGGAGCACTGAGGGTGTAAACCAGGCAGGTGGGGCTTCAGAGGTGCTGTGTTAAAGTCCACTGGCAGGGATGCTGTGGGAGGTACAGATAGGCTGGTGGAAAGTCCTGGAAAGAATAGCTCCCCACTCTTCACATCCTGGTCCTAAACTCCATGGTTCCCAGGGCCTGGGAAGTCACAGCCTGACACCTGTTTCCCCAACTCACCTTGTGATTTTCATAAATGCAAATTCAAATACTTATCTGCTCTGTAAAGACTTAGTGAGTTTAAATAACCATCATCCCGTCAATGAATTCCAGGGATGTTGGAATCATCATTCTCACAGATAGAACAGGCATTAAATCCACAGGGGAGTCATTAAAAGATGGCTCTTTCTCTCCATTTGACCAAAGCGGCAGTTGTAATGTATTTATTCAGGATTTAGAAAATAGAATTCAATTAGAACTGAAATGGTGTTAAATTAAGTAATTCCTATTGTATTTGTCTGACAGACAGGGGTGGCCTGACCTGGAAGGTAAGTGCCCCTCCTATGCCCCCGGTTCCCTTTCAATGGCTGACAGAGACCACTGGATCCCGCTTAACCCGTTAAACTCTCATTTAATTCTGTTAGTGACACCTGAGAGCCAAGCAGCTTTATTGGTGCAATTTGATAAGTTAATAGGAATAATCTTCTTTGTTCACCTTCTCTGGTGGGACTTCACTCATGCGGTATCACTGTCAGGACAAGTCATGTGGCTTGATCATGTTACCTTTAAATAACAAGATATAATGAAAGGATAAAACAGATGGAAATGGATATGCCAGTTCCCTTTTTATTTTGCTTTTTACCGTGATAGAGTTTGAGATTTCGGTGACAAGGAGACTTTGAGCTATTTGGGAAGAAGCTGTTTCAATATCTGCTTCGTTGCAGTTAAATTCTTGGTAGTTGTCTGCCAAAAAAGGGTAGATTTCAGGCAATTATTATGGACCTGAAGACAGAATTTTCTAGCCAATTAGAAAACAAAATGAAAAATGTTTGTGGTTTAAAAAAGCCCAGACCACTGAAGATAAAAAAGGAAAAACACATGGATTTGGGGTTTGGCTGTCCATCCAGTGAATATGCTATGCTCAGTCACTCCAGTCATGTCTGACCCTTTGTGACCCTAAGGCCTGTAGCCCACCAGGCTCCTCAGTCCATGGGATTCTCCAGGCAAGAACACTGGAGTGGGTTGCCATGCCCCGCTCCAGGGGATCTTCTCGACCCAGGGATTGAACCCAAGTCTCCTGCATCTTCTGTATTGCAGGTGGATTCTTCAATGCTGCACCAATGGGAAAAGCCCCACCGAACGAATACTTCAAGCAACTATTCAATTTCTCCCTCTGTTGCGTAGTCACAGTGTAATGTGAATATTCAGATCCTCTATTGGGACAAACATTCACACTTAGGGGTAAAACTTGCTCTACAGTTATAACAATTACACGTCCAAATGCGGATTCTGAAGACATGAAGAGAATCCTGAATGGCAGACTGCATTTTATCCATTTGAGATTATAGCTAGAGTGTGAGATATGTTGGTAAAAATTAGGCTCCACTCTCACAAGTTACCATTTATTTCTATAGACTGAGGATCAAATGCAGTGACATCTTTTTCTTTGCTTAGAAAATAAATGGTGGACAGTTTGGTTTTGAAAGGAAAGGGGATGGGTGCAGGGCTTAGAACATCACTGTGGATTTCTGAGCTTGGTGTTGAAATCAGAGCGTGAATGAGACAAATGGTAAGAAATGTTTGCAGTCCCTAGACAAACAGCAGCCTCAATGCATTTTTCATACATGTAGACTTGGCAGTTTTCAAAAAGCCTCTCACAGAAATGGCTAACATATGATAAATACCCCATAAGACATGTACGATCCCTTTGGAGCCTCAGGAAGCAGATGGTGTGTCTGTAAAAATAAGGATCAGGCGAAGAGAGCAAAGGGGAGTGGGCCTTGGAGGCTCCTGTTAGCAGAACGCCACCCACCCAGAAGTCTGAAACCCTTTGCTGATCCTGAGAAAATTCTGAGTTCAGATAAAAGGTAATTTCGCTGGAATACACTGAGGAAGTGATAACTCATGGCATGGACTTTTGTTGCTGGAACATGTAGGTTCTCACTTTTCACTGCTGGCACCGTTCAGAGAAGCTCAAGCTGTGGGTGCTTCCTCTTGAAGAATGAGGTCACTAGCTGGAAAACTGGACCAAATCTCATCATCTCAAATGACCAGAGGAATCTTGATCCTGGCTAAGAAAGTGAGAGACCCAAGAGGAGGAGATGCCATCCGTGGCTGGTGCTGAGCTCGAGTAGATGGCTCTTTTCTGGACATGTGGGTGGCGAGTCTGGCATTCAAAGACATGTATGTGCCATTTAATAAGAGATGCACTCGGCTTCCTGCTGGAGGCCAAAGGCTGTGAATCCCAGACAGGAATCCACAGCCCCTCCTCCTCTCCAGGGTCAACCACGAGCCCCAAGCTTTTGCTCAAGGAAGGCTGAGCTGCCCCTCCAGGTATCGATGCCCTTCCTTGTGTTGTTCAGGCACTAAGTTGTGTCTGATTCTTTGTAACCCCATGGACTGCAGCAGCCAGCTCCTCTGATCTCTACTATCTCCCAGAGTTTGCTCAAATTCATGTCCATTGAGTAAGAGATGCTATCTAATCATCTCATTCTCTGCTGACCCCTTCTCCTTTTGCCTTCAATCTTTTCCAGCATCAGGGTCTTTTCAATGAATTGGCTCTTCACGTCAGGTGGCCAAATATTGGAGATTCAGCTTCAGCTTTAGCTTCAGTCCTTCCAGTGAATATTCAGGGTTGATTTCCTTTAGGATTGGCTGGTTTGACCTCCTTGCAGTCCAAGGGACTCTCAAGAGTCTTCTCCAGCACCATAATTGGAAAGCACCAATTCTCCAGTATTCAGCCTTCTTTATGGCCCAGTTCTCACCTCCGTACATGACTACTGGCAAAACTATAGCTTTGACTATGCAGACCTTTGTCAGCAAAGTGATGCCCTGTACATTCTGATTATCAAGGGTGCTTGTTATGTCTTTGAATGCCTTGTAGTTTATTCCAAAGGAGAGCCCACCGGCTCTACTAGCAGTGTGGTCACTGGCTGGGCCAAGCGTCCTGCAAGCCCACATTAACCTCGTGAGGTAGCAGCTCTGGCAAAGCTGTGGCAACAGAGGGTCAGGATGGGAAACCAAGAAAATAAATATCTCCTTAATTGAGTTCTGGTGCCCCTCTGGGTTGTGGGGGCAGTATCTCAATGCGGTTTATTAACTTGCTAAGTCGCTTTAGTCGTGTCTGACCCTGTGCAACCCCACAGATGGAAGCCCACCAGGCTCCCCCCTTACTGGGATTTTCCAGGCAAGAACACTGGAGTGGGTCGCCATTTCCTTCTCCAATGCGTGAAAGTGAAAAATGAAAGTGAAGTTGCTCAGTCGTGTCCGACTCTTAGTGACCCCATGGACTGCAGCCCACCAGGCTCCTCCATCCATGGGGTTTTGCAGGCAAGAGTACTGGAGTGGGTTGCCATTGCCTTCTCCGTTTATTAACTTAGTTAAATCCATATTTCCTTCCTCAAGAGTAGGAATTGTGATAATAACCAAGTCCATGAAAGAAAGTAAAAGTTTATAATAGTATATGAATCATGAAACACTTCAGATGCCGGAAGCAAACAGCACAGCGACTGAGGCTGTTCAGTGAGCCCTTTGTCTCCTAACAGGTGGCGGGTGCCACCTGTTAGGTTTCCTGTCCCTCTGGCAGGCATGTATGTCCACGTGACATTTTGAATCAATTCCCGAAGTGGACAGGCCATGAGAACTATGGCACAAACCTCTATTTTCCTAAATCATTGTTTGAGAAAAATTGTTCTGAGTTTTCAATGCAAGAGCCAATAGCCATCCAGTTTATTGTGCCACATTCAATCAATTCCTGAAAGTCCTGGGAAAAACAGACTGTATGTAGTATAATAATCATAATGTCTATTTGCCTATCTTGAGCTGCATTTTTACGTTACCTTGTGGAATTCTTAAAAGCAGGAGTTATTACTCTAATGTTAGAGGTGAAGCCTAGAAATAAAATAACTTTCCCAGACAATGAATAGGGGTACAGGGTTTGCATGCCATGTACTTGAATTGTTAACTTGAACAGCAGCTTCCTCACCACGTTCTGAGTGTCAGGCACTGTGTTAAGCATGTTATGTGTGCAGTCACTGCTCCCTGGGTGCTCAGGAATTGTTGCTGATCAATAAGTCATGTCAGCATCAGGGAGAGATCACTGCTGAGAGGATGGTTTCTGAAGTCTGCTTTTCCCCATTGAGGAGACAAACCCTCTGAGGGGCTCTTGTAACAGAGACAGGCTCCAAGCCCCTTGGCATACTATCCTTACCTTCAAACGTAAAGAGATTCTCCCCTGTCTCAGCAATATCTTCAGTGTGGTACCTTAGTTCTACACCCAGGAGACAGGCAATCTGTTCCCATGATGTTGTCAAGCTCAAGGTCACTAGCTCATTTCTCGATGTCTTCACCAGTTGTTCAGTTAGACCCAGGCTGAGCAGCAGGCTCTGTGTCAGGATGTACTTTGCATGGAAAATAAATGCCCCCCCCTAAAAAAAATCACAGCTTCCAAACCACATGGTTTCAATCTTTCACTGGTGATTTAAATTTTAAAATGTTTCTATTATAAACCCTGAAGAGTGGTTTCTTCTGGGTTCATTTTTAAATCGCCCTGTAACAATTCTGTTCCTGGAAATATCAGTCAAACTTAATAATAGGAGAGTTGAAAATAGAATGATAAAGACTTTCTAACACTTCTTTCCCCCATTTAAGTTAGATGACAATTTTGTTTACTTGGTTCAAGTGAAATTCCAGTTGCATTGTGAGCTTTTTAGAAAAATGAGACATTTATCTTCTCTCTGTACAACATGGAGCTCACAAGCTCCTGTAATCTTGATATAATCTTTACAGAGGTCCATAAAGAAGGCTGCCACAGTATATAAACCTATCATGGCCAGGGCAGCCTGTTTCTCCAGCTCATGGACCAAATGATCCCTAGTTTTCTCCTTGGTCCATTAGGGAAGAATTTAGTGTTAGTCGCTTAGTTGTGTCCAACTCTTTGCAACACTATGGACTGTGGCCTGCCAGGCTCCTCTGTCCATGGTATTCTCCAGGCAAGAATACTGGAGTGGGTAGCCATTCCCTTCTTCAGGGGATCTTCTGGAGCCAGGGATCAAACTCAGGTCTCCTGCATTGCCGGCAGATTCTTTCTTTACCATCTGAGCCACCAGGGAAACCCTTAGGGAAGAAGATGCAGCTGATATCACGTGTACATTTGATCAAGAGTCCTCAAAATCAAATACCACTGTGGTCAGGCAGGACATATACATAAGTAAAACACACTTGGTGTGAAGAGGGAAAGGAACTCCTCCCCCACCCCCACTGTAGCTCTAGCATCTTCTGGTAACATGGGAAGCGGGCACCATGCTGTCAGATCTTAATTTCCCAGGAAAAGCCAGGAATCCAGACACTTTCTGTGAAATCACCTTAGCTATTGGCAGGTCATTAAAAAAGCAAAAGGAAAAGCATCGCACAAGCCAAGCAGAGCAGACCAGCAGGCCACGAATGCCGGCGCCCTGCAGCCTGTGTTCCTGCTCCATCCTGAGGTCAGGCTGGATCTGAGCATCTCCCTGAATCTCATCCTCGACAGGCTAATTATTCTGAGTGTCTGTCCTGGACATTGTGGCTTTTATACTCACACGTTCTTACCTTGTTTTTATTAATACTTCTAGTTCCTCACGTTATAGCTCTGCCTCACTACCTGTTGTCACCAAATTATTATTATCAGCAGCTGGATTTGACAGGTTTTCTCAGTTCTGCTCCCATTATTATTCTATTCAACTCCCCCCCACCCCTCGCCCCGTTTTGCTGTATTTTATACATGCACAAAGACATATTGGGAGCTTCAAATGCATTCAGCACCAAGCAAGTCATTTAATACAGTGATCGCTTAGTGCCCTTTGCAACAATTGCATTTAAAATGTATCGTTCTTTTATTTACTGCTCTGGTCCACACTCTCGACTTGATGCTAACATTTCTTGACTTACCATTCAATCAATAATTCCAGAGAACAATTGGTTTCCCTGAACTCTCCCACAAATGTCCTTAATTTCCTTGCTTTAATTCCCAGAGTCATTCGTATTAACTCCCCAGTCTAGTGAGATTACAGCTTTGCGGCTCTCAGCTGTTGGTTGAAAAGGACCCATGCAAAATGCTAAAGATCCTTCAAGCTTGTGTTTCTCAGTAGGTTTATAGCATCTTCTCTTTCTGCCTCTTATTTTTGATCCTTCAAGGCAAAACTATTTAATGTATGTGTTTGAAAGTAATCTCATTTTGAATTCATATGGGTCATCATTTAAAAAATTACCAAGCCACATATGTACCCAAAAGTATGATAAACACCAGGCCTATTTGGGATATGGAGAAACTTAGAAACTCTTTCCTATAAATTTTCCATGAGGGTACATGCTGGAGCTAGAAACATAGAATGCCAGTGGCAATTGCTTTTCCTAGCAATTTGCTTTTACAAATAAAAGATGTGCTCTCAAAATTGGATATTAACAGTATACAGTGGAAATTGACATGAGCAATGTTTCCACACTGTGTTGTTAGGATTCCAGGTGCCGGCGAAGAGTTGGCTCAGTGAAAATCAATGATTTTATTAATATATACAGGACCCAGCTCCTCATCCTGCTTAGAGGCTCTTTAATGAGGTCGATGCTGCAAACACAGGGTTTTGAAAAAAGTGAAATAAATGGCATGTCAGTTCTGTTAAGTCATGGTTGGTGCTGATTTTTTCCCTTTTCCTCCCCAGATGGAGCACACTAAATAACCAGAGTCCTCGGATGCATATGGTCTTGTTAAAAGAGGCTCCTGGATCCTGAATTAAGTCACAAAAATGAGGTTGAGACAAAGCTGTATGTGCCCCCTAAAACCACCCAAATGCCCAGATCTCTGGGTCCCTGCACAGCGGGTTCTCTCCAGCACGCCCAGCATCACAGAGCTCATTAGTGTCATGATGGGTGTGAAGTTAACTTCCAGAGCTGTTGAGAGATCTAATTAGATGGAATGACTGATTGTTAAACACTTTAGGCTCTGGATGGCACTCACTTTGCAAAATAAATAGAGTTTCCTATATATGCATCTGGGTCTCGTGGGCTGGAAGAAAAAAACATGCAACTCCTTATTTGTCAGAGAGTCACCACAGTTCTCGTCACTAAGGTTAAAAGTACATTTTGTTGTTGTCAAGGGTGAGCAAGAGAACGCTTTGACTTTATATGTAGCTCCTTAGGCAATACTATTTAGTTACCAAGTTTTAACTGGAATATTTTATTCTTCTAAGAGAGGAGAAGCATGTAGAGTTGGGGAGATCTCATTTCAATCCCCTTCTTTCTATATTTCCTTTTTTAAAAACTAATTTTGTTTATTTATTTTTGGCTCTGCTGGGTCTTTGTTCCTGTATGGACTTTTCTGTAATTGCATGAGTGGGGGCTACTCTTGAGTTGTGATGCATGGGCTTTGTCATTGTGGTGGCTTGTCTTGGGGAGCACGGGCTCTAGGGTGAGAAGGCTTTGGTAGTTGTGGCACGTGGGCTCTAGAACACAGGCTCAGTAGTTGTGGAGCACGTGCTTAGTTGATCTGTGGCATATGAGATCTTCCTGGACCAGGGATTGAACCTCTGTCCCTTGCATTGGCAGGCATATTCTTTACCACTGAGCCAGCAATAGAGAGAGAAGCACCCCATCTTTCTCTGTTTCTAATTGGATACTTCAAAAGTGAGACATGTCACATCCTGTTCACAGAGGAAGTGCAGGAGGAGTGCCATGACTCAGTGTCTACTTCAAAACTGCAGCCCCTCCAGTGCACAGGCGGTCTGTCTCCAGGAGAGACGCCACAGTGCATGGGGCCTGGGCTTGGATGGGAATTCATGACCTTCGGCGTGCACTGGTTATTAAGATTTCATAAGTGTTACAGTACATTGTCACAATATTATGTCACTTCCTCCCAAAGTACGGAAGACATCATGACAACATGTATCTCATCAGACTATTATCCGTGGAGGCTGATTAACGCAGACAGCCGACGGGAATCCTTCAGGTACGGGGAACGTTCCGAGGGCTGGCATTCCAATGAGACTCATACAGATGGCTGCACTGACATCCGTGCCCATTTCTTTGGAAGAATTTAATTTAGAGCAAAGAGAATGCTTTGTTTCTCCTGTGGCTTCATTTTCTGAAGCTCATCCTTACCCGGGCAGTCTTTTCCTTAAGTTCACGGGTCAGTTCTATTCCACAGCGATACCAGCAAGAGTGTGCAAGGGGATATGCTATAAATAGTGTTTAGCGTGACCTTGTTTGTGTTAGGGGATTGTGAGTCACCATCTCACAGTGCAGGAGTAGAGGAACAGGTGAGCGCGTTGTGGTGCATTCATAATGGAGTACGATGGACTCAGGAGACGGTGGGATGATCCCATGTACTGATGTGGGAAGGGGCCTAGTATGTTGTTGTGTGAAAGCAAGTTGTAGGTTGATGTGCATCGCTGAATCTTAGTTTTGTTAAAAAGATTGTAGGAAACCCAAGTTTCCTGTGTGTGGGAGTGTGTGTTTTTTTTTCTGCATGCAAATCTGTACATGTGTGATCATGTGTTCACATGTGCATGTGTGTACAGGTGCATTGTGTGCATGTTTGAGTATACGCTGTCTCTGTGTGTACATGTGTGGTTGTACGTGCACGTGAGTCTCTCTGCGCTTGCGTGTGAGTACACGAGTTTAGGTGTGTGCTCATGTGTGCACTCATGCCTCACGGAATGTGTCTGGCAACCACTCCTGCCTGCATAGTCTTCTGTTGTCACTCCATAGATAGCTTTGCATTTGGGTGGGGCTTTCACTATATATGACTGTTCTCTGCATTTATTACAGCTGACCTGGATTATTTTGTAATAAACACAAACAACCAAAAACCTACAGCACCAGGGATAAAAAATGTGTGGTCCTTCTAGGGTGGGAGAAAGTGAAGCACTTGAGAGGAAATATTAGACCAGCTCCGTCATGGGATTCAGTCTTCTCTGATGGCTCAGTGGGTAAAGAATCCACCTGCAATGCAGGAGATGCCGGAGAAGCAATTTTGATCCCTGGGTCGAGAAGATATCCTGGAGGAGGAAAATGGCAGCCCACTCCAGTATTCTTGCCTGGAAAGTCCCATGGACAGAGGAGCCTGGTGGACTACAGTTGAAAGAGTTGCAAAGAGTCAGACACAACAGAGCAACTAAGCACATATTGTGAGATGTGTCCAGTGATGCTGTCTGGGGATGACTGCTCTCCGCTCTTTACAGAAGGAGTTGGGCACTTCCACTGGGCAGTGGCCGCCGGGCTCTGTAGGGGAGAGAATCCCCTCTTTAGTGCATGAAGGTCTGCAGACTTGAGAATCAACAGCCGGAGCTTGTTGTATCAGCAGAAGGAATAATAAGCATCATTGTCATCATAATCTCTCTTCGGCTTCCTTTTGTTTTCCAGCCAAGCAGCTGAATGGGGAAGGGAGGAGGGTGGACCTTGCTGCACTTGAGTCACTTCTGAACACACTCGAGAGGGCCCAGAGGTAACTCCTGGCACCTCCCCTCTGTTTGCACTTTGCAGAGTTAACACTTTTTAAAGCAAGGCGGCCTTGCCCTCCAGGGCCTGCAGCTGCTAGGTCTGGTCTCAGATGTTTCTGGCTCCTCTCCCATTCGGGGGGCTGGGAACCCCTGCAGGGGCTCGGAGCATGGGGATGGGCAGCACAGGAGCCCCAAGGGAATGGACAGAGCCCTGGCATATCAGGGAAGCTGCTTGTGGGTTGGCTGCTGGAAACAGCTGCCGAGGGACCTGCCTTCCTCTCTGGGATGTCTGCACAAATCCTCAGGCCTTCGGAGAAGGAACTGATGAGAACCCAGCTCAGGCAGGTACATGCAGAGAGGAAGGTCCACAGGTGAGTGGGGATGACACAGTCAGGGTCTCACGATGCCCAGACTCACCTGTGAGGGCAGCTCTGGGACCTGGCTTTCCCAGTCTCTGCAGCACCCTACCCCCTCACTCCCAGGACTCAAGGCTCACAATCTGCTACAGTGGCCAGGGAGGCTTCCCCATCAGATGAAATGTGAAGCTCAGCCCAAAGTGATGAAGTATGTGGAGTGTGTGGGTTTGTGTGGGATTTTGTGGGAGAACACGTGTGTGTATGAATGTGTAAGTGTGTGCGTCTGTGTGCGAGCATATAGGGTGGAGCTGGTGGTGAGTGGGCACAGCTGAACCAGGTGGATTGAAAGGGGGGAGGCACCAAGGAGAGAGGGGTCTGGAATTCTCAAGGAGGAAAAAAGGACAAACATTTTTTCCTTCTCTACATTCCTTAGGATTATATAACAATGTATTATGCCTGAGGACAGTCTCTGGATTAAACCTTCTGGCTAATTCTGTTATCTTAAAATGTAAATTATGGGAGTAGGTCTGGTGAGATCTTTACACCCTCCAGACATTCTTTGGATTTACTGGAGAGTATATAACTTCATTGCTAACACTAATAAGCGGGTACTCTTTCTACCCCCTTCTGATGCCTATGTCAGAAGCTTTCTCTATCTCCTTTATACTTTAATAATACTTTGCTACACAAAAAAAAAAAAAAGAAAAAGAAAGGGGGGAGGCTGGTTTCCCAAAGGAAGACCAGGTACCACCATGCTGGAGGGAGGCAGGTAACCCTGCAGACCTGGCCCCATAGAGATGGGGGTCAGGAGAATGACCTCATGGCCTACAGGGCTGTACAACTCTGGGGCTTCCCCTCCCGGAAGGACTGCCCCGCTCCCAGAGGACCTTGTCTCCAGGATTTGAACTTGAGACCCCAGAGCTGATTTCCTCGGCCCGGAAGCAGGGCCTCGCTTACCTGCAGCCTGCCGAATGAGAGCCTCTCTTTCACTGAGACACAGGGTATTTGAAGACACCTTGGACTTGGGTCCAGCCACAGTGCAGGCTTTAATTAGGATCCCTCTTTGTTAATCAGGGTAATCATCGCCAGCGTGGTGATTTATCGGCTCTTCAGGGGCCTTGCCTTAGCACGGTGATTAGACCTGCTCTGACAGCAGCCAGGACGCTTCTTCATTTTAATGACAGAGGAAACAATGTTTGCGAAGGAGATAACTTCATCCCTTTCTCTCAGTGGATGTGGGGCTTTGAGCTGGGAGGAAGAGCATCCTAGGAAGAAGTGAGGGCTCCTCCTGGAAGCCAGGGGTTCACTCAACAGCTGGGGGGAGTAACCTCTGATTGCATGTGTCTGGTTGAGGGTCAGACTCATTCGAGCTCTGGTCTTTGACCTGTGCTCTTGGCCAGCTGGGAAAACATATGCACCTCCTCCCCAGAAGCAGTGAGCCTGTGACCAGGCAGGGCAGGACGTGGGGCCCTGGTCCGAGCATGTATCATGGATGAAATACCTTGGGGGTAAAGTGAGTATTTAGAGGTAGCCTGCTTCTCTTTTTACTGCATCCTGCTCAAAAACCTTATTCCTGACAGTTTTGCAGATAAGCTGAGCTGGCTTTCAGCAGAAGAGCCCTGAATGTGAGTGTTTCTTGCATAAGTGGATGCATTTGAAGCATCCCCATTTGAAGCACTCAGTACCTGAGGGGTGTGATCAGCCCGCTGCTCGATGGAGGCCTGGCTGACGTGTGCTCTGGGGCTTCCAGGGCTGAGGGAGTGGTGGGCAGCAGTTATCAGGATGCCCACAGCCTCAGCTTTGGTGGAGCCTCTATCTTGAGAAACAAGTGTCCTGTGTGCCTGCTGGGATGGTGACCCCAGAGTCATCTCCAAGGTGCCCGGTTACTGGAAGGGGTCATGTGCACTGACCCAGGGCCAGTCTCCTGCCAGGACGGTGAGGCCCTTCTGATGGAAGCTCAGAGGGCAGAAAGGCCAGTGGTCACTCCCTCGAAGTGAGTTGGGTAGACCAAGGGGCAGGGGTGGCTGACAGTCAGGACTTGCTATTACCAGGTCATTCTGGCTGCAGGCGTGCACCTTGGACATCACCTGTGCTATGGAGGCCTGGGCAGCACCACCTTCCATGGCTGGACGCAGTAGGTAAAGCTCTGAGAAGCCCAGGCAGCTCGGGGGTCATGCAAGTGGTGACATGGCAGTCCCCTTTGGTACTGGAAGCAAGCACAAACCCCAACTGTTTCTTCCAGTTGCCTGGATTTCTGACTGTGAACCAGGACTCCACCCCTTTGCAGGGAGAAGTGTCAGCCCTGAGGGTACCATGAAGGGTCTTTGTTCCTCCAACTCCACAAGAATCCTGTGGACACAAGCCTGACCCTAAGTCCTCTCAGATGAGTTGGGGAGGGACGCCGGTAGATGTTGCAGGGAGGCAGGACTGGACTCCACCATCTGGACCTGGAGGAGCTCCTGCTGTATTGTGGGGCATATGAGAGGAGAGAACTCTGGGATCGGCCATCATTTAGGTACCAGGGGCAAAGATGTTTTTGCTTCTCTCCAACTCATCAGGAGTATCCAGGAGCATGTCTATGAGTGAACAGTCACTGAGCAAGTGAGGGATTTAGTTTCTGGGCAGCAATGCATGATGGCACACATTCCTCCTTCCTAGGTTCATTCTGTGTCCAGCAGAGAGCATCCAAAACTGAAAGAGGAGCCTCTGGACAGTCATAGGCTGCTTGGCATCCAGCCAATTACAGTCATCAATAGGCAGTGATCTAGAACTTGGGGCAGGCCATTCTGACTCGTTTTATGTTTATGACTATTAGAAAGAGTGTGTGATTTACTGTTAGTGTTTCATCTAGCTGTGGGCTACACGCTCCCGTAGTATCCTTGGCTTGGTGATTTGCAAAGAGAGGGCTATTTCTGTTACAGTTTGCACTGGAGACGGGAAAGCAGATCCCAGCGAGCTGATTCCACAAAGGACGGATAGAGGAGGAGGATGGGACAGGATGATGCAACTTCCATAGCCAATGACATGTGAGGAATGTAAGGCCCATTTGCTGCTGTGAAAAGGCTAATCCTGCTCTGCAAACAAGGGCTGGTAAGACACATAGAGCATGGGCCATCATTTGAGATGCATGGATGCACTAGCGGGCTTTGCAGTGGTGATGCCTAGATATTTGGTCATACATTATTCTACACTTCTGCAAGGGTGTTTCTGGATGAGATGCCCTGAGTGAACTGAGGACAGAAGATTGCCCTCCCCCGTAGGAGGAGGACTACAACCAATCAGTTGAAGACATGAGGAAAACCAAAGGCTGAGTAAGAGGAACTCCTTTGTTTGACTGCTGAGCTAGGACACTGATCCTCTCCTGCCTTCAGGCTTGAGCTGAAACTTCAGTTTCTCCAGCTTGTTGATGGCAGATCTGGGGATTTCCAACCTCCATAATCATGGGAGCCAGCTCTCTACAGTAAATCTCTTTCTCTCTCTAAACATCCTGTTGGTCTGTTTCTTGGGGAACCCTGATGAAGACAAGCCTCCAGGGTGGGCCATCCGATGGCAGCACTGCAGAAACTCCATGCCCATGCCAGGTCCAGGATAAAGTGTGTATGGAGTGGGGGTTACAGGGCCCCAGACCTGGGTATCCACCTCCTGACCTGGGTTCATCGGTCATTTTACATACCTTCTTGTCCAGGAACCATAGTCCCCTGAAGGGGGTTCTATGAAGCTTCCACTGCAAGCTCAGTTCAACCTCCCTGGACTTCAGATCCCTAAGGAGTATCCCTGGGGCCACATCCCAGGTGAGGGTGAGACCTGAAGCCCCTTGACCACTCAGGACTCATCTCCATCTTCTGGTTGGCTCTGCTTCCTCATGTTCAAAGGCACCAATTATTCCTGGGATTCCCAGGTGGCTCTGTGAAGAATCCATCTGCCAATGCAGGAGACACAGGGGATGCTGGTTCAGTCCTTGGGTTGGGAAGATCCCCTGGAGGAGGAATGGCAACCCACTCAATACCTTGGCCTGTATTCAGATGTCTCCATCCTGTTCAAAGGCACCAGCTCTTCCTCATCCCCTCTGGGACTCCTCAGTGGATCTAAGCTCTCCTCAATCCTGTGTTCCCCCGGCAGCCTCTCCATGAGGCCCTGCCCTTGGGACAAGGGCACACATGCATTCTCAGAGAGAAGACAAAAATGCCAAGTCCCCAAAAGCTCATCCTTTCACAGGAGAGTGAGATGCCCATGACATCACACAGTTTGCACAGAGAGCACAGTTTGGATGGCTGCCTGGCCTCTACTTTCAGTGGAAGTTCTGAGTCAGTGACTGTTTTTTTAAAAGAATTACAATTACTCCCAAGTTGGCCTCACCTTGAATTCAGCCCATGGGAAAGTGCCCACAGGAATCCACTTATTAAAAACAGGTGGTGAGAGCAGTGAGCCACTTCTCCCAGCAGAGACGTGTGGTCAAAGGGAATTTCACATTTTATTTCTGTGGTTTGGAACTATTTTATTACTGTAAGAAGCTATATGATTTCATAATAAATCTTGAGGGCAAGTTAATGCAGTTTGTAATTAGTACATAGTAAGAATTTATAGAGAAACGCATGTCCCCTATCCGCTTGGAATCAGTGTGTGCCCTTAAGCGGGTAATGCCTGTCCCTGGTAATTATGTTTGTACCAAGATTTGTCCATTAAATCTAATTTTCCTTCTAAAGATTATAAGGAAATGTTTTAAGCCAAAGCTTGCCTGCATCACAAATTCTGAAGTAGCAGAGTCCACATTAGTGACAATTTCCTTCATTTAGAGTTGTTATCAGGGACCTAATCAGTTACTCCTGGCTGGCTGGGTTCTGTGTGCTACATATTTGGAGAAAGAACAAATGGAGGTGCATTCATTTCGCTGAATAAACAGGTAATATATGTCAAGAGCACAAACACTTATTTTGCCTTAGGCTTATAATATCCTGTTCCATGTCTGTTGCAGAAAAGAGAAAAAAACACATTTTGTCTTTTGATTTATAATTCATATGGTTGTCTTCTGGTGGGCTCAATTGTTAATGTTTTCTCTTTGTAAGACAGGGTTTGAGCAACGTCAATATTTTAATGTTGATAGCTAATGCTTGCTTGACATAATTTGTATAATATTCCCTTTAGAAACTGAAAGGAAAAGAAAGCACCTTTCCTGAAATAAAGTTTTAGGGGATGAAGATATCCACCACATTCAACATTCAGGATCCATTTATCTCAGGATTTTTAAAGAAATATTAGAAATATTCACAGTGGCAAGATATCACTAGCGCAGTCTACAAGATAAATTAGAAACAATGGTATCTTGCCTTTGATTTATTACCCAGAAAATGTAAATGTGATTCTATGAATATTACTCAATGAGTGAAAAATGCCAAGGGTAGTTTACTGTGATTATTCTAGGCTAAAAACTCTGTCCAGTTGTTCTATCAATAGTCTGGTTGCTAGGAAATTTAGGTGGCATCATTCTCTTGAAGAACACTGGACATTTTATCCTGTCTACTGGCAGAGATGAGAGGAGCAGAATGGGCTCTATGTGACTGCCAATAGGAGGACTGTGATTTCCCAGCTGAAAGGTTTTGCTGGATGGTGATAGCTGAGGTAGTGCAGAGTATAACAAAATGTTGAGCACCCACCCAAGCTCAGTGATAATGGTAGTTTACCTGTGTTCCCTTAGGCTAATATTGCTGGACTCATGGGGTCACTCTCCGCCCTGGGCTGGTGGCCCCTGTGTCTGATGTGAAAACTGGGAAGCAGCAGCAGTATCCACTCTGTCAGAGAATTATCATGAAATTGTCTAGATAAACTGATCAGAATTGGTGCATTTTGCATAAGAGTAAAGATTAAATAAGGGGCTTCCTAGGTGGCTCAGTAGTAAAGAATCACCTGCCAATGTAGGAGACATAGGTTTGATCCCTGGGTTACAAAGATCTTCTGGAGAAGGAAATAGCAATGCACTCCAGTATTCTTGCCTGGGAAATTCCATGGACAGAGGAGTCTGGTGGGCTTCAGTTCATAGGGTCACAAATATTAGACTTGACTTAGCTACTAAACATAACAGCAACACCCTTTAAGCACTGTACAAAAGTGAAATAAAAAAAAAGAAGTGAGTTCCTCAAGGGCTTCCCTCATAGCTCATTTGGTAAAGGATCTGCCTGCAATCCAAGAGACCCTGGTTTGACTTCTGAGTTCCCCAAAAGGGAGCACAGTTTCACATCTGACAGATAAGGGCTCTGGTTCCCCTGCAGGCTTCAGGGTGGGAGGTCTTCTCTTTCCTTCCTTAGTGAGGCTGAGACTGCTTGTGGGTTTCAGACTCTAGAGGTTAGGAGTGAGAGTGGGTATCTCTGGTCCAAATGCCCTTCTTTGTTTCAAGTACTGCTTAATCACATTCTCCATTTAACCCTTTATCCTGGAGCAGAGCCTCATTCTGGAGGTACATTTTGTTTTCCAAGCAGAGGAATTTTGTCTAACCCAGAGCATTTCCATTTCAAACAACCATGGAGCCCAGAGTGGGCCGTTCAATTCTGGCTGAATCACTTTAGACTCAAGCATGTGCTCAGTCATGTTTGACTCTTTTGTGACCCCATGGACTGCAGCTTATCAGGCTCCTCTGTCCATGGAATTTCCCAGGCAATAATAATGGAGTGGGTTGCCATTCCCTCCTCCAGGGGATCTTCCCCACCCAGGGACTGAACCCTAGCTCCTTCACTGGCAAGCAGGTTCTTTGCCAACTGTGCCCCCTGGGATGCCACCTAGACTCTAAACGTTTCTTTAAAAGTACAGTGGTGAACCAGAAAATTACTAGAGCTAATCAATGAATATAGTAAAGTTGCAGGATATAAAATTAACACAGAGAAATCCCTTGCATTCCTTTACACTAAAAATGAGAAAACAGAAAGAGAAATTAAAGAAACAGTCCCATTTACCATTGTGGTGAGAAGAATATAATACTTAGGAATAAATTTACCTAAAGAAAAAAAGACCTATATATAGAAAACTATAAAACACCGATGAAAGAAGTCAAGGATGACACAAATAGATGGAGAAATATGATCAGAAGAATCAATATAGTGAAAATGAGTATACTACCCAAAGCAATCTATAGATTCAATGCAACCTCTATCAAGCTACCAATGGTAATTTTCACAGAACTAGAACAAATAATTTCACAATTTGTATGGAAGCACAACAAAGCTCAAATAGCCAGAGCAATCCTGAGAAAGAAGAATGGAACTGGAAGAATCAACCTGCCTGACTTCAGACTATACTACAAAACAACAGTCATCAAGACAGTATGGTACTGGCACAAAAACAGAAATACAGATCAATGGAACAAAATAGAAAGCCCAGAGATAAATCCACACACCTAAGAACACCTTATCTTTGACAAAGAAGGCAAAAAATATACATGGAGAAAAGACAATCTCTTTAACAAGTGGTGCTGGGAAAACTGGTCAACCACCTGTAAAAGAATGAAACTAGAATACTTTCTAACACCACACACAAAAATAAACTCAAAATGGATCAAAGATCTAAATGTAAGACCAGAAACTATTAAACTCCTAGAGGAAAACACAGAACACTCTCTGACATAAATCACAGCAAGATCCTCTATGACCCACCTTCCAGAGTAATGGACATAAAAGCAAAAATAAACAGATGAGGCCTAATTAAACTTAAAAGCTTTTGCCCAATGAAGGAAACTATAAGCAAGGTGAAAAGGCAGCCTTCAGAATGGGAGAAAATAATAGCAAACGAAGCAACTGACAAAGAATTAATCTCAAAAATATACAAGCAGCTCCTGCAGCTCAATTCCAAAAAAATAAAATGACCCAGTCAAACAATGGGCCAAAGAACTAAACAGACATTTCTCCAAAGAAGATATACAGATGGCTAAAAGACATATGAAAAGATGTTCAACATCACTCATTATCAGAGAAATGCAAATCAAAGCCACAGTGAGGTACCATCTCATGCTGGTCAGAATGGCTGCTATGAAAAAGTCTACAAGCAATAAATGCTGGAGAAGGTGTGGAGAAAAGGGAACCCTCTTACACTGTTCATGGGAATGCAACTAGTATAGCCACTATGGAGAACAGTGTGGAGCTTCCTTAAAAAACTGAAAATAGAACTGCCATATGACCCAGCAATCCCACTGCTGAGCATACACACTGAGGAAACCAGAAATGAAAGAGATGTTCATCACAGCAGTGTTTACAGTAGCTAGGACATGGAAGCAACCTAGATGTCCACTGGCGGATGAATGGATAAGAAAGTTGTAGTACATATACACAATGGAATATTACTCAACTATAAAAGGAATGCATTTGAGTCAATTCTAATGAGGTGGATGAAACTGGAGCCTATTATACAGAGTGAAGTAAGTCAGAAAGAAAAACACCAATATAGCAATGCATATATATGGAATTTAGAAAGATGGTAACAATGAGCCTATATTTGATAGTGAAAGAGACACAGATATAAAGAACAGACTTTTGACTCTGTGGGAGGAGGTGAAGGTGGGATGATCTGAGAGAATAGCATTGAAACATGTGTATTAACTTATGTGAAATAGATGACCAGTCCAAGTACAATGCGTGAAACAGGGCACTCAAAGCCAGTGCACTGGGACAACCCAGAGGGATGGGATAGGGAGGCAGGTGGGAGGGGGGTTCAGGACGTGGGGACACATGTACACTTGTGGCTGATTCATGCCAATATTGTAAAGTAATTAGCCTACCATTAAAATAAATTAATTAATTTAAAGAAAAGTTACAGTGGTGAGTGTGTCTATCAATTTGTCAATATTCAAAGAATAGGAGTGCCTCTCGGGTCCCCAGTAAATTACTAAAAAGAGCTGAACCTGCATGCACGTGGCCCAAGGCTGCCTATGTGACATGTCTGTGCCATTGCCCTGTTGTTTCCAGCTGGCCTGAGTCCCCTGGCTTTTCTTTCTCAGTGGGCTTCAGTGGCCTTGATGAGATCCTGAGAAGCAGCCAGGGCCCTGATGATACACGGAGACAGCAGCCCGTCAAACAGCGTGGAGACAGCAGGCTTTGAAAATAAACTGAGAAAGATAAATAAGGATACAAATCTCTAAAGCAATAAAGAAGACTTTGACATTTCAGAGCCAATATTGTATCAGAAATAGATTTTTTATCTCTATTTTTCATGTGCCCTTCAGTCTATAGATCACAATTCAGTAAAGCAAATAAAAGGACTGATGTTCTGGGGTCTGTATTTTACACACGATGAAGACATCATGGTAAAGCCTTCTCTTATACGTCAGTAAATAAAAGAATACTATTACAAGAGGTAATCAAAGAAATAAGAAATATAATCGCCATTGAGGAAACAGACTGCTGCTCTGGGAAGGATCTCAGGAAAGGCATAGATACCAAGGCAGGATGAATTTGTATTTTCTCTCCATGGTTTGCTATGTCTCTTGCTGACATAAATAGAAACCTAGTGCTTCTGTGTCCATGGGACTGAGCATCACACAAATCACAGAGCCCAGCATGGTTCCTGCTCTAACACTGCAGAATAAACATGCCAAGTTCTGGGACTCTCAGCCAATGCACCCTCTAGGGCTTTCAAAGAGTCTGGGGACTTGTGATGACCTGTGTGTGTCTAGGGGAGGAAAGGTCAGAACCGAGACTCAGCCAAGGAGGAGGGTGGGGGTGACAGGCAGGCATGTGTAGGGGGGAGCTTAGTGAAATGAATCCATGTTGGACAGATATTAACAGCAGGCACCTGCTTGACTTCCATGTTGGAACAGCGCCTGGATCTCCAGTTTCTAGAGCATTCCTCAGTATTACCAGACCAGCCACGATGGTCTAGGTACATTGGTGAGCTGTACTTGGTCTCTTATAACCCACACTCACCCCACTTGATCCTTTCCTCAAATTAATCTACCCAGCATGGTTCAGTGAAGCATGCTGCTGTCTTATAGCCATTACCCTTGGGGGGCTATGTTCATGGGGACTCAGCACCCCAAGTCTGGATCTTGCTCCCTTGGAAAGAGTCATGACTACAAATAAGAGTGTGGTCCTCCCCTTCCCTTTTTCTGAAATGTACACTGATTGGGGTACTGGAATCCAGCCTGTGGCAATGTGGATTCATAACGGCAGGCTACAGACTCAATAATAAGTCCCAATAAAAGGGCAGAATACAGACCCAATAAAAGTCTACAAAAGGGTCAGTATGGGTTCAGGGACATGCCACTCAAGGAGGACTTGCTTCTCACTACACGTGGCAGCGTGGGTTTGCAGTGAAGCCCTTGGGATGTCACCCTGCCCTTGTCCCTCCTCTGTCTGTCCTCGTCTCTTGAGATGATCTGGGCACTGGCTTGTTCCACTGGGTAGATGGCTTTGTGGTTTTCTCCAGCTTTCCTAAATCTCGATATGTTTTGCAGAAGTAAAGGATGGCATAATTTATCACAGTTGAACATGTGCTTTGTTCAATGACAGGGTAATTAGACATTCTTTCAGCAGACACGTTAAATATATACTTATGCATTAAAGCTCTGTGTCTCCGATCAGCACTGCTGATTTATGCTTTATGCTTGGATCTTAGCCTGTTGATAGCCATATGAAACGAAACTTGCATGCCAAGACATAAAAGTGACAGGGAAGAAGAAATGGCTTCCATATGCTAAGTCAAATTAAGGGGAGGGGTGGGGGGTTGTCTAGGGAGGTGGGGACACATGTACATACATGTATATGTACGTATATATGTGTATGTAAACACTTAGCCCTCCTGAACAGACTGGGGCTTGAATCTTTTCTCCCTTCCTCCATAAGTATTAATTATGCAGTGATCAAAATAATTTTGCATGCATAATGCTGACCTCTTTCACTAGAGGGCAACACAACTCCAGCTTCAGGAGCCTCTACCTCTGCTTCCAATGACAGGAAGTGTTTAATAAGATGCTGCATGGGTTTTATAATGAACACCCTATTAATTTTACATAAGTGCAAAGTGACTTTTGAAAACCCAGCGACACTTCTGAATACACATGACTTGGCCTTCTCAACAGTTGGCAAGCAGCTGTTCCTTCATTTTTTTCCCTGTGGACAGGGCACTACCCTGTTTTCACTTGGAGTGCATTCTTACAAGAGGGGAGGCACTTCCCAAGGATATTACATGTGTGCTAAGTTGCTTCAGTTGTGTCCGACTCTGTGATTCTGTGGACTGTAGCCCACCAGGCTCCTCTGTCCATGGCATTTCCCTGTCAAGAATACTGGAGTGCATTGCCATTTCCTTCTCCAAGGGATCTTCTCAACCCAGGGATCAAACCCACGTCTCTCATGTCTCCTGCACTGGCAGGTGGGTTCTTTACCACTAGCTCCACTTTTCAATCTCACCTGTGCCTGCCCGCTCTGGAGCAGAATGCCATCTCAGCATCCCAGAAGTACATGGCGGAGGCTGAGCTGTAGCTTGCAAAGGCTCCCGCCGTTCTGCCACTCTCTGAACATCTCAGGATAAAGCTTGCTTTCTGAGCACGCTCCTGGCTTCCTGCTCCATCCTTCCCTCTCACTCAGCCTCAGGAGGGATTCTTGGGGGGTAGGAACAGTGGTAGGAGCTGAGGTTTCAAGGTGTGGATCTGTGGAACTTTGGGTCTCTTTCAGGAGCCTTGGAGTTTAATAGGGAGGATCCAAGCTGATCTTCATCTCTGCCCAAAACATTGAAGGTAGTTCATCCACCACCAGAACACACATCAGCTTTGCTTGTTCAATTTTTAAAAGTTCATTTGCTTTAACAAGTGGGGCTCCTGCAATTCTCTCCAACTTGTCAGTAAGGAGAACCTACTTGCCATGATGCTCTGCTGAGGAGGAAAACCTTTAAAAATCCTGAGAAACTGATTATATAGATTCTTCCAATTGAAACCTCATTACAGAAATCTGTCTTTCTTTCCCAAATATGTTAAAAACATTAGGAATCATTAGAGGAATGAAACAAAGCTGCAAGTTCTGAGTCTCTGTGCTGAGTGTTACATAGGAAACACTGCAGGAAAAACACTGAACTTCTTTTCTGAGAAGCATTTCAGGCCAAGATGAATAATGAGGCCTGGTTCTCCTTTGGAGGAGAAGCATGGCATTCTACAAACACCCTTACTCAGCATTTGTAGTTTTGCTTCCAGAAATAACCATGGCCTTTTCTTGAAGTGAGTTCTTTGAAAGAGGGGCTCAGGTTTATAGGGCAGCTTTATTTCCAAGGGGATGGAGGATGTGTGGGTCCTGGGGAGTGTGGAGGGGTAAAAATACACATGTGTATTTTCTCACTAGACAGCTGACACCCTTGGAGAAATGGGGGATGGAGACTGTGTGGTTGTGAAACAGATGAGAACATCCAGGGTGTTTGCAGTGTGAACTTGGTGTCCTGACACTCCAAGCCCTTAATAAGTGGCAGCAATGTGAGCTGCGTGCTTAGTCACTAAGTCATATCTGACTCTTGTGACCTCATGGACTGTTGCCCACCAGGTTCCTCTGTCCATGGGACTCCAGGCAAGAATACTGGAGTAGGTTACCATGTTCTCCTCCAGGGGATCTTCCTGACCCAGGGATCAAACCTGGGTCTCCTATGTCTCCTGCATTGGCAGGTAGATTCTTTACCTGATGAGCCAGGTAGGATCCAGAAGGATCTGGGAAAACCCCCAGAGGCCTCCTTAATGTTTCTTGCTTTCTCCTTTCTCTCTTCTCTGGACACCCTGCTATGGTCCAGCAAGGCCAGAGGCCATGCTTATAAGTCACGTGGGTGAGATGTGTCTCTCTCTAGTGCTTCACCACTTCCTTTGAAATGTAACTCATTATACAGAAGCAGAACTAAATAAAAAATACTCCAGAGAGGGAACAGATTGTTAGCTATAGATTAGAAGCGCAGCCTAATCCTTCACAAGCATTAAATATTTAACATAATCGCACCACAGTTGCCAGGAAGATGTCGGCATTGTTTAATTAGACTTAATTAAACATAAGGAAAACTCTAATACTAATTCAGTTTGAGTTTTTTCATCGATTACAAAACCTCCCCTCTAAGGTCCCTGCATATTGGCTGTATTGCACCTCACTCTCTATTAACTAGAAAACCACTGGGTAAGAGTTGAAAAGTCGGGCAAAAAGAATAGAAGGGTTGTCTATAAACAATGGTACTATATATGTATGGACCAAAGAAAAAGAATGATTTACAGTAAAGGGATTGTGTGGACACTTGCCCACTCCAACATCTATAGGTGGGCTTAGGACTGCTGTCTATCTCACATCTCATTCTTGATCTGAAATCTTTTAACTGAGAATGCGGACAGTTGGAACTTGAATTGTATGGTAGTATGAACATTCTTTGGTATTGCCTTTCTTTTGGATTAGAATGAAAACTGACCTTTTCCAGTCCTGTGGTCACTGCTGAGTTTACCAAATTTGCCTGGCATACTGAGTGCAGCATTTTAACAGCATCACTTTCTAGGATTTGAAATAGCTCAGCTTGAATCTGTTCATACATACATACGTGTGTATGTGTGTGTGCATGTGTGTGTGCATGCGTGTGTGTGTGCATGCGTGTGTGTGTGCATGCGTGTGTGTGTGTGTGTGTGTGTGCATGCGTGTGTGTGTGTGTGTGAAGGAGAGCATTAAGACTGTACTATCCACTGGTCTGTACTGGTCCCATCACTTCATGGGAAATAGATGGGGAAACAGTGTCAGACTTTATTCTTTTGGGCTCCAAAATCACTGCAGATGGTGACTGCAGCCATGAAATTAAAAGATGCTTACTCCTTGGAAGAAAAATTATGAGCAACCTAGACAGCATATTCAAAAGCAGAGACATTACTTTGCCGACTAAGGTCCGTCTAGTCAAGGCTATGGTTTTTCCTGTGGTCATGTATGGATTTGAGAGTTGGACTTTGAAGAAGGCTGAGTGCCGAAGAATTGATGCTTTTGAACTGTGGTGTTGGAGAAGACTCTTGAGAGTCCCTTGGACTGCAAGAAGATCCAACCAGTCCATTCTGAAGGAGATCAGCCCTGGGATTTCTTTGGAATGACTGATGCTAAAGCTGAAGCTCCAGTACTTTGGCCACCTCATGCGAAGAGTTGACTCATTGGAAAAGACTCTGATGCTGGGAGGGATTGGGGGCAGGAGGAGAAGGGGACAACAGAGGATGAGATGGCTGGATGGCATCATGGACTCGATGGACGTGAGTCTGAGTGAACTCGGGAGTTGGTGATGGACAGGGAGGCCTGGCATGCTGCAATTCATGGGGTCGCAAAGAGTCAGACCCGACTGAGTGACTGAACTGAACTGAACTGATTCACACTGGAAAGTTAACAAGAAATGTGACAAATCATCCCTGGACCACATGTTTTCAATACTGACTCTAAGCCCTGTTAAAGGGCAGTCAAATACATTTGCTACACAAAAGAAATGTTTTAACATTTAGTATGTATCACTGAAATAATAACCTTTCTTGATAGCAATGCCACAGTGTGAAATTGTTTTAATTTCCTGCACCGATGTTTCCAAAGTGAAAAAGGAACACAGAACCTCAGATGAAGTCATGCGAAACATGATGTTTAATAAGTATTTTTTTAAACTTTTGCTGCTATAGCACAATTGCAAATGCACATTTCTCATATGAATGAATGTATGTTGGTTATAAGAAAGTTGGTGTTTGTCTCCAGGTCAGCAATACAGGGTTTGCAAACTAGGACAAAAGTTTTTTGGTTATATAGCACCATTGATATACAAATTTAATTCTGAAAATTTCATCTTAAAGAAATAATCGTGGATACCCCCAAAGATTAACTGGACAGATGTTCATTGTAGTGTTGTTTAACATAACAGAAAAAGAGAAATCATCCAAACGTTTAATCTGTACCTAAGAATTTATAAAATATTATATTTTAGAAAAATATTTCATGCTGCAAGCAAGTGTCAACTGGAATCTAGCTGCCATTTTGGCTTCAAAGCACACAGATACTGTCTTCGGACTTTTGTAATTCCACACAGATGGGAGGCAGGAGTTTCACCCTTTCAGGAGGTTAACCAGAGGGAGGGGAGGTCTCCTCTCACTCCTGGCTGAATGAGCGAATGCCCAGACCTGGAAGAAAACCAGTGAGATGTGTCTGCCCAGAATGTGGAGGCCTGGTAGAGAGACAAAGGCTTGGGGTCCCTCCGAGGTTATTTGGGGCAGCTGTGGGAAGGGTGGATGTCTTGTGGTGATGTTGGGGTGATGTGGCCTCTGCTGGGATGTTGGGTGTTGGTTCCCTTTTACTGGGAACCTCCCAAATCTATATTGTTTTATGCCTTTTATTTTGTGTTCATTTGTTATAACAGCCATAAGAAAACCATATACCTAAAGCTCATATTTTCTGAGCCTGTACCTGAGGTCATCGCCTTGGCACAGGTTTCCCTATCTTTTAGGGTGTGGTGGTCATGCAGTTCAGCTCAGTTCATTTCAGTCACTCAGTCGTGTCCAACTCTTTGCGACCCCACGAATCGCAGCATGCCAGGCCCCCTGTCCATCACCAACTCCCAGAGTTTACCCAAACTCATGTGCATCGAGTCGGTGATGCCATCCAGCCATCTCATCCTCTGTCGTCCCCTTCTCCTCCTGCCCCCAATCCCTCCCAGCATCAGAGTCTTTTCCAATGAGTCAGCTCTTCTCGTGAGGTGGCCAAAGTACTGGAGTTTCAGCTTTAGCATCAGTTCTTCCAAAGAACACCCAGGACTGATCTCCTTCAGGATGGACTGGTTGGATCTTCTTGCAGTCCGAGGGACTCTCAAGAGTAATGCAAGGAAACCACAAACAGGGAGTGAGTAGAGAGAAGGGCAGCCCACATGGGTCTTGGATTCTTGGATTTCAGTTCTGCTCTGGCTGTGGGTAACTTTCAGAGACATGCTCACCTGCTCCCAGCCATGGAGCAGAACAGAGGTGGCATACTCTCATTGTCTCCAACCATCTAAGCATTTTTCGGAAGTTAAATTAAGGTAAAATTCAAGGAAAAGCTTTGAGGTCTTTAAAGATTTCACTAAGATGTTAGCGGAAAACATGGAAGCAATGCACTTTTAAGCAAATTCTTTACGGTTCAATTCAAAAATCAATATTTTTATTTACTGTATTTTACAGAAATTAGGCTGTGTCATAAAAATAAAAGAGTGCAGTCAGTATGGTGCCCTCTCCCTCCCAGAAAGTTGTTTTGAATTTATAGTGTGTGGTTGCCAATTCACGGTGTCAAAGAGTGGAAGGAGAATGGAAAGTTTGTTTGTTTTTTTCACCTCAATGCTTTAACAAAATGGTTGAAAAGCATTTTTATAATGACTTCTGACCAGTAGGGCTGTCATTTGCAATGACTAGAGTCATTCTTTCAAGTGAAATGAGGGTTAAGTAACCCAGATCTCATTTTTTTTGGCAGGACCAGGGCCCTCCTCTGTAAAAGATGGGGAGAGGGTGATGGGATCAGGATGCAAGGGGTCCGATTCCAATTGTTGGGGCCCACTCACCTGGCTGACTGGAATCTTAAAGAGTCCCAGACTTAGAAAATGCCATTGGCCATTTCATTTCTTGAATTTTAGTTTTGGTCACAATTTTCTGTCCAGTGTGTTCAAGGGCTTGAGTTCATCTCCCAGATAAATTGCTCTGGCTTTTCTAGAAATATGGATGTTAGCAGCAATTGTATGAAATAGCTTCGTCCCAAGAACAAGGAGGCTTACAGAAGGGAAACTGGGAAGACTCATTTCTAAGAGCCATGGGTCCCCTTTCTGTCTGGTCCTTGTGCCAGGAGAAGCAGCCTCCTCTAGGGTCACTCACTCCTCACCACTGAAGACAGAAAGCCTTCACCAGCACCACGGAGGAGTCACACAAGGCTGTCCTGGGATGTGGTGATCCGGTCACTTGCCAGGAGCTGGTCACCCCACCTTGCTCATTGTCCTTCCTGGCCCGTTGTTCCCACCTCTCCCACATCTGCCCAGTCTCTCAGTCTGACTTGGCACTCAACTTCTCTGATGGAATTCTGTGACCAGAGTCGTCCTCTTGTTCTACAATAAAAAATGTTTCACCCTCTTCCAAATTGCACCAGGTCTTGCTTACATGAAAGTGTGAATCTGAAGACACTCATTGGACCTGGGATGTGAGCAGGTGATGAGGCCAGGATCTGAGTAAGTGATGAAGCTGCATACGCTGTCTGTGTCTTACTTTCTGGTTTATACAAATGTGGTGCTGAGACTAGCTTTTCTGGGGCTGGCAAGATTGTCGAGTTTCCCCCAGCCTCTGTCCTCACCGTGAAATATGAACAGATCCTGCTCCCACTCCAGAGATGTTGTCTGCACGCAGCATGGGACTTGAGATGTTTAAGACGCTGATGTCTGCAGTTCCACTATTGTGATTTCAAAGCCTCCCTCTGCCCTAAGAGCTGGACCATCTTAGGCAAATGTGCAAACTCTCGGACAGTTAGTATTCTCATCCATGAAAGCCAGGCCATTGCATCTATCCTGCAGATTGTTTTGAAGATTAAATTAACTGGGACTTTGTAGGTGAAGCCTTTGGCGTGATGTCTAAACAAACTCTGAATGATGGATCTGATGATGGATATTTCATATGCTCCCAAAGCCCCAGATGAGTTATTTTTAACATCATTTTAAGGATGAGGAAATAGATTTGACACATTCATTTTTACAGAACTTATGAGAAACCTTCCCCTCCCAGTTCCTCCACCCCTGCTGGCCCAGAGGGTGAAGTTCTCAGCCTTAACTCTGATCATGTCAGTTGCCTTCTTTAAGATCTAATCATGGATTCCCATCACTTTTAGGGTAGAGTCCAAGAAGAACATGGGGCCAGGTGACTAGACCATACGACGCGTGGACAGACGTGTCTCCATCTTGGTTTGCTCCTCTGGTTGTGCCCTGCACCCTGACTCCTGATGTGCACAGAGTTCGTGCACATCTAACATTACCTCTGCCACGTTTCTCATCCGGATGATTGCAGCAGGCTCTGTGCCCACATCCCTCTCCCCATCTTCTCACACAGTAGCCTGTTCAAAGACACACAGGACCAAATTGAACCCTTGAAAATTTCCACTGCTCCCCGGGTTCTAGAGAGGCAGCAAGATTGCCAGGTGCTTAGTGGAATGTCCAGGACCCTTGGCTGTGGTGTGCCCACCATCCCTGCATCCGCCCTGCCAAGCCTGGTTCCTGCATGTGGCAGGACCATGTCAATATCCCTGGGGGTGACTGTGCTCTGAGATGCTCCCAGCGGACAGGGGAGGTCAAGCCCTAAGAACCGCCTGAGTTCTTAAGCAGTCCTGAGCCTGTGGCTCTCCTGTCTTCTGAAGGGTGATTGTTCCTCTCTAAAGAGGTGCTGAGCACAAGTCCAGTGGTGTCCAGACCTGCACCTTGGGATCACAGAGGGCCCAGTTATGGAGCTAGGAGTCATGATCCCACTGGTAGAATCCAAGGATTCTTGGATCCCTTAGGTCCACTCTCTTCTAGGAGCTGACTACCTGGCCCAGGATCTCCAGAGCCATCTGAAAAAGTACATCCTGGGAAGGTTGGCTTTCTTCAGGATAATAACACTTTCTTATATCATTAGAAGGTGATTCTTTAAAATGTAGGCTAAGAATGACATACACACACAAACTTATTCAACAAGGAAGAGCCAGAATCTCAGTCTGTTTAACATCTGACACTCAAGCAAAGGAGATAGATCTTTACAAATATTTTTATCTGGTCCCCTAGAAGCTATGGTTTTTCTAGTAGCCATGTATGGATGTGAGAGTTGGACCATAAAGAAAGCTGAGCACTGAAGAACTGATGGTGAATTGTGGTGTTGCAGAAGACTCTTGAGAGTCCCTTTGACAGCAAGGAGATCAAACCAGTCAATCCTAAAGGAAATCAGTCCTGAATATTCATTGGAAGGAGTGATGTTAAAGCTGAAATTCCAATATTTTGGCCACCTAATGCAAAGAACTGACTCCTTAGAAAAGACCCTGATGCTGGGAAATATTGAAGACAGGAGGAGAAGGGGACAATAGAGGAAGAAATGCTTGGATGGCATCACCGACTTGATGGACATGAGATCGAGCAATTTCCGGGAGTTGGTGATGTACAGGAAAGGCTGGCATGGTGTAGTCCTTGGGGTCCAAAAGAGTCAGACACAATTGAGTGACTGAACTGAACTGAGAATCATCATACCATGCTGATTTTGTGTCACAGAACCAAGGACAAGCTGAAGTTGTACCTGTGACGTGAGAAGGAGCACTTGGCCCCCGTGCAGACAACACAATCCTGGAAAAGACGGGCGAATCACAGGTTTCCAGCTGGCATACTGGTGGAGTGAGGACAAGACAGGGCACAGCCTCCCCTGTTCTTGGGCTTATTGCCCTTGGCCTCTCCCTTCCACCCCTGGGCACTTCTGGCCCCATGGGTCCTTAGAGACTGGGCAGAGAACCAGGCTCCATCTGGCTGAGGCACGGTGGGACAGGGGCTGTGATGTACCTTGACTTGCTGAGAGCAGAGGGACCTGACGTGCCCATGATGCAGGGAAGTGAGCCTGGCCCCAAAGCCTCCAGTTCCTAGGAGAACGGCTTACCTGGCAATCTTCCAGCACAAGCCAGGGGGGCTGTAAGATCAGACTGACCTTCTCAGACACACCGTGTTGGAAAATACACTTAACATTCCCTCCTAAGTGTGCTCTGGAGGGAAAAGCAGAGACAGTACACACATTACAGGTGAGATTATGAAAGAAGCAACAGGGTCCTTGCATCATTAGTGCATTTGACAGACATTTGATAAGGGAGGCCCAGGGGGAGGGTGGGTGTGATCCCCAGCTGGACGGTCCATGTGCTGCCTTAGCATTGGCAACGAGGGAAGGGCATTCAACCTCCCTGATATAGCACAAAATAATAATGAAGAACTGAAGAATACTCTATCAAATTAACATATTTTAAAACCTGTCATCTTCAGTACTATTGGGGACATCGTGTGCTACAATCATGGATTTCTGACGGCACCATAAATTGGCCTAGTTCCTTGGGAAAATAGCTTGATGATAGATAAAAATAAACATAACAATATCAGCAGGCTTAGACACGAGACATTTAGCTCCCAGGAACTTATTCCAAGGGAGAAGTTGTAGGACTAATGACAGTTAGGAACCAGCCCCTGATGTGGGTTCTTCCTGCAGGGGCCAGAGCACCTGAGCAAAATACACATGCCCCAGAGAATGCCATGCTCCTCAGATTATAGTGGCAGCGGGTGTGACAATGCAAAGTTTGACCCAGGAATGTAACTGTGTGTAATGGTTAATCCTTACACGTCAGGAACAAGAGGGATTCCAGAAAGGATGGAAACGCAACATTGTGTCAGTGAGCAAAAACAAAAAGAAGAGATTGAATGTCATCTTAATTTTGTTTAAATTATTCACTTTAATAAATAAAGGATTATCTATAATAACCAGGATGCAGAAGCAACTTAAATGTCCATCAACAGAGAAATGGATAAAGAAGTTATGGTATGCATATGAAATGGAATATTGCTCAGCCGTAAAAAGGAATGAAATAATGTCATTTGCAGAGATGTGGATGGACCTAGAGACTGCCAGATAGAATGAAGTTAGTCAGAAAGAGAAAAACAAATATTGTGTAATATCATTTATATGTGGAACCTAGAAAATGGTACAGATAAACCTATTTGCAAAGCATAGAGATAGATATAAAAAACAAACTTATGGATACCAAGAAGGGGAAATTGGGATTGATGTATCTACACCATTGATATTATGTATAAGATAAATAGAGATTCCCAGGCAGCTCAGCAGTAAAGAACCCACCTGCCAATGCAGGAGACGCAGGAAACACGTGTTTGACCCCTGGGTTGGGAAGATCCTGACCAGAGAAGGAAATGGCAACCCACTGCAGTATTCCTGGGAAATCTCATGGACAGAGAAGCTTGGTGGGCCACAGTGTGTGGGATTGTGAAGAATCTAACACGACTGCATAACTAAGCATGCACGCATAAAATGGATAACTAATGAGAACCTGCTGTAGAGCACAGGGAACCTTACTGAGTGCTCCAGGGTAACCTGAACGGAAAGGAAACCCCCAAAAGAGGGGATATATGTGTATGAACAGCTGATTCACTGTATTGTACAGCAGAAATGAAGAAAACTTTGTAAAGCAACTGTATTCCAATAAAAATTAATTAAAAAATAAGTGGTTTTTCCAGTAGTCATGTATGGTGTGAGAGTTGGACCGAGTGTCGAAGAACTGATGCTTTTGGACTGTGGTGTTGGAGAAGACTCTTGAGAGTCCCTTGGACTGCAAGGAGATCCAACCAGTCCATTCTGAAGGAGATCAGCCCTGGGATTTCCTTGGAGGAATGATGCTAAAGCTGAAACTCCAGTGCTTTGGCCACTTGATGCGAAGAGTTGACTCATTGGAAAAGACTCTGATGCTGGGAGGGATTAGGGGCAGGAGGAGAAGGGGACAACAGAGGATGAGATGGCTGGATGGCATCACTGATTTGATGGGCATGAGTCTGAGTGAACTCCGGGAGTTGGTGATGGACAGGGAGGCCTGGCGTGCTGTGATTCATGGGGTCACACAGTCGGACACAACTGAGCGACTGAACTGAAGTAAAGGAGAGAAATGATGACCCCACGAGCAAATAGAACGGATGGCAGATCTGGTCCTGGTGCCCCGAATAAGCTCTTGACAGCAGAGTTATCCCCGCCCACATTAGTTCTGGAAGGGCTTGCTTGTGGCCACTTAAAGTGTTTGCATGATTCTACTACCCACCTGTGCTGGGCTCCCAAGTACCCAAAGACCCATCTAAAGTCTGGGTTAACTCATGCACGGTTTGGTCCTTTTTTTTTTTTTTTTTTCTTTCCAGCCCTATTCTGCAATGGCCCCATCTCACTTACAAAGCAGAAGCACTTTCTCCCTTGTCAGTTTTTCGCTGTTGGGATCCTTTGAGTGTGAATGGTGTCACAGGAAGCCAAATTGCCTTCTTCTCTTTTCATAAAATGTCTTCTGATTCCTCATCACTCTACTTTGAAGGGTGCACAATGAAGGCATTCAAGCTGTCTCCACGTGGACCCCCGCATAAACACATTGTAAATGGCTTGATTTGCTCCAAAGGAAAGTAGCTTGGAGATATTCATGCGGGTTGAATCTCCCTGAAGTCAGATTTCAAGGACCTGATCCTTTCAAAAGCAAGACAAGCAACTGAACCTTTGTGAAAAAGCACCGGTCTAATAGCTGCTGTACTTATTACGGGTGTTTAACGATTGCATTCGAGAATTACGCACCGATTAGTTTTCTCTTGAATTCTGCCTTCCTGTTTCTTTTGACTCAGGAAAAAGGAGAGTGGGGTGGGGAGAAGACGCCACTTAATCCTGCTTCTCCTTCAGCTCCACGTGGCAAACACTCATCAGCCCCATACAACACCTTCCACAGCCACAATAAAAGCTGGAACCACAAAGAGCCCAGAGTAAGGAGACTAATAAAGACTGATCCACCAGGTAACCCAAGTTCTGAGCTAAGTCTTCAGTGACAGGAGGACAGTTCATTCATTTGCCATCCCCCAGAACAAGCTTGGAATCAAGTTCTGATTTTTTTTCTTTTTTTTTTCAGGCAGATTCAAAAGAGTCAGGGAGAGAAAGCTGCCTTTGAAATTTCTTTTCATCCAAGGCGGCCTTAATCACACCTTTGAGGGCCCTGCTTGGCTGTGTTAATAACTGGGCCCATGTGGGCACCCACGCTGTTCATTGTGCAGCTGGCTCTATTATTGGGTATGAATGTCCGAGCATAACAAAGTGGCTGTTGGTGCTTTTGAAATGGGGACAGCGAAGCTGCAGAGGTGCCCGGACAAGAGGAGCATCTTGGAGAGAAGCAGGTGTGCATGGGGCTCAATGTTCTGGCAACTCAGAGGCTGTCTTGGCGTGAATAACCCCGCTCCCCAGCTCAGCCGTCCATCCGTGGGGTGCTATGTTAATACCAGTTAGGAAGCATGGCCTCACTTTTAACACCCTTGGTGGGGACAGTTTGGAGAAGGAGAGAAGTGAAATAACAGCCAGGATCCCTCTAAGTATGACTATGGCCCTGAGACCCTGAAGGCTGCGAGGGTCTGTGGGTGCCAAGGAGCTAGCCACTCTGGCTCCTCGACAGGCACATGCCAAGGTCTCAGCTGTAGACTCAAAGATGCCCTGTGTGAGAGTCACCAGGTTTAAAGCATGCAGACCCAGGTGAAGCTAGAGACAGAAAGAAAGGGAGGGAGGGAGGGAGGATGATCCAAGAACTGGTATCAAGCAGCCAGAAGAGGAAGCCATGTGGGTGATGATGGCGGGTGGCCAGCCTCGCGTGTCCTGTGTCGAGATCCTCAAGCACACAGGTCCCCACGGCCATGCTGCCAGCGCCAATTCTGCAGGACGTAGCCCAGAGCATCATGACCAGGAGGAGGAGAGAGCCTTTCTCATTCACAGATTGATGAGATTCTGTACATTTTAAATCAGAAATGTGTTATCAAAGGGCTTCCCAGGTGGCACTAGTGGTAAAGAACCCACCTGCCAGTTCAGGAGACGCAAAAGACGTGGGTTTGATCCCTGGGTTGGGTCCATAGCGTCACAGAGAGTCAGACACAACTGAAGCGACTTAGCATTCATGCACACACCTTATCAAAGTCCCCTGATTATAATTATGTGTCTTTGGAAACAAAATCCTTAGAGTAGGCTCTGGGTCCTGATGTCGAGAGGCACTGGACCTCATCGCAGGGGCCTGAGGGCCCCATCCAGGGCTCTACATCAAGCTGGCTGGCAAGTAGAATGATTCACCAGTGTCGGGAAGCCTTGAGGACGAAGAGACCATGCCGAAGGGCAGCAGCTGAGCTCAGAGCCTGGGCCCTTAAGGAACGAAGTGGTATTCACAGGACAGACCAGCTGGAGCATCGTGAGAAAGCTGACCCGCATCGTTCAGGAGATAAAGCACTGGGGCAGACCTCTGATGCCTCTGTTTGGGCAGCCAGCCTCGAGTCATATCAGGAACAGGGAGCTGAGACACAGCCACAGATGCTTGGGAAGAAAGAGCATGTTGGTTGGCATATCTAGAAGATACATGGAGTGGGTGGGATTCGGTTAAGGTGTGAGTGGTCCTCTGGGCTCCTGCTCTGTCTGGTCCCCATGGAAGCCAGGTGGATACCACGGCAGTGGCCACTCTCCTATTCACACCCAGAAGGGCTTGTATCAAGGTCCTGAGATCCTTCCTGCTCGGGGCTGCTCGAATCACAGGTGAGGTCCCCAGACGGCTCAGTCTGCCTGAAATGAGGAGATTGTACTGTGTACATTGGTGGTTGGGTCCCTCCAGCCTCTGTTCCCAGGGTGTGTGCCCCAGCCCTGCACCCACTGTGACCACATATGACCTGAGTCTGATGCGTTCAGGCTGACTACTATGTCCATTCTTAAAACTTGAGAAAGGGGCCTGCCCCACTCAAGAGGCAAGGCTGTGGGATACTAGGCCTCTTTCAGGGTTCGGGGGGAGGGTAAGAGACCACAACATCCAGGGGCTCCTGGGAGCCTGATGCAGTCTTTCTCGGACCCTTGTCCTGGCAGAGTTTGGAAAGCCAGCTGCCTCCCTCCAGCACTGGGTCAACCACATGGTTAGAATCAGTGACAATCAAGGTTGGTTCTAAACTGGTTTTTAACATTTAAGTTTTAGAAAGATCAAAACCTAAGAGTGTGGTACTTATATAGATTTTTTTAAAAGAGCCATTAATTACTGAACATATCTAAGGTATACAAAAGTAGAGAGAATGGTACAAAGATCTCCCAATATCTACAGCCCAGATTTGACAGTGATGGCAAATGTTTTTTATTTCCTGTCTCTGGGGGGCATGTCAGCTTTGAGGAATAGAAACAGATTTCTAGAGTGAGGAGGCACAGTGGTTGGAGGGCGGTGGGTTAGGTTCTTGCTTTACAGGGTTTGGCCCTTGTCTGTCCATTCTTGGACATTCCCAACCAGAGGACGTCCTTGGGAGGCGAATCATTTGATCTTTCTGCTGTTTTGAATCATTCCCAACCTTCGATTTTATCACTGCGAGAGTTTGGTGAAGACAGCCGAGAGTCTTATCCTGGGACAGAGGTTTCCAGCCTCCGGGATCTCGTGCCTGATGATCTGAGGTAGAGCTGATGCAATAATAGCAGAAAAAAAGTAAACAATAGATGTAATTTGCTTGAATCATCCTGAAACCATCTCCCCAGTGCCCCAAAATGTTGCGCACTGCTGTCCTAGGAAAACAGGCAGAGAAATATGGGTTTGACTTTTACTAGAATTCTCTTTATTTTGGAGGATATGAGTGGTGATGGCTTGTGCTAACTTGCTCTGGGGGCTTCTTTATCTGCTCTAAGAATGGCCATGTCCATCATCTTATCAGATGTTTGCAAAGGCCCAGATGGGGAGCTGTCACATCTCACTTTATTGAAGAGGAGGTGAGACACTCCTCAGACCGCAGGGTGAATCAGTGCAGGCCTGGGTTAGATGACTACACACTTTGCAGGGTCTGATTTCATGACAGGTTGCTTAGGGTCACGTGTCAGGTACTCATTCCTGAAGGAGTCTGGTTAAGAGTGACTTTCAAGTTTGTTCTCTCTTTATTTGCCCAAACCAGCAGTTTTTATAACCCTTTATATAACCCTTGCTTGTCTTCTTTCAACAAGATTTGGTGGTCAGGATTGTGTTCATTCCAAAACGCTTTCAGATGCAGCTATTTATTAAAGTACCAGCAGCAGTGATTAATCTCAGATGTTCTGCAGTATGTTTGCCACCGGATGACTTCCCCAGTTTGAGCTGCAGTCTGCAGCATCACACTCTGCCAGGGCACACACACTCCTATCCATGTTTGCTCATGAGATGCATTTATTTAGTCCAGGGAAGATCTGTCCGTAAGCCCAGTGTCCAAATAACGTTCAGGCCATTTGGCATCTTTACAGACAAATGGCACTTCTTTAAAAGAAGGCACTGAAATCTGTGGGCTCACAGTCTGCATTAGAATCTCTAAAGAGGACATCTGCTAGCTGATATTCTAGTGGTGATTGATTTTCGATGCCCAAGTCACATCTGTATGGGGACGGCGGGTGGATGGGCTGTGAACTCTGGCAGAAAGCATCTGTCAGCAGCCAAATGCAGATCCGAGTTTATACAGTGCGGTGTGCACAATGGTGTCTGACGGTGGACCTCGCTGTGGTTTAGGGAAGAAGCACTCATTTCACATTTCAGTAGGAGGAACCAGCTCCTTGACCTCATCTCTCTAATCCCAAGGTGTTGGAAACAATGCTTAGCAGAGTTATTCACATGCTCAAGCCCACAGGTTGGCAAAGTTGAACCAAAGAAATGGGGCTCTCAGTGGAGCCTAAATGCGTCTGCAGAGGACAAGCTCCTTGGAGAAGGTCAACAGGATTGAGAGGGTCTGTGGCTGAGGGAAAGAAAGCTTTGCCCTGAAACACTGGTTGGCAGGAATAACTCGCGGTCAGTCCGTTCCCCAAATGAATACTCTGCTGCAGGACCAAAGCCCTGAAATCTAAGATAGTTCACTTCACTGAATTCAGTTTGCAAATTTATCAATTGGGTACATTACCTAGGTGCTAAATGTGTCTGCATGAACTGCTAATGAAATGTGTAGCGATTCCAGTTGCTACTGGTTTCAACAGCCTTTGAGGATATTTCCAAACAGTCTGGGAGGATAAAAATACATCCTGGGTATTTTGAGTTTTAGGCAGGAAGCACCCTTCCCTGGAGCCTCTGTCCTCACAGGACTTCCCCCTTCTGAGTATCTCTCTGTGATCCACCCCGCTTCCTATTCCTCATGTGTCACTGGGTTTAGGGTGATCCTAAGTCCAGGGCAACTGCATCTTAACATGCTTGACCTGATTGCATGTGCAAAACCCCTATTTCCAGAGAGGGTCACATTTGCAGGTTTTGGGTATTAGGACTTAGGTGTAATTTGGGGATTCACCATAGGCTCCTAAGGGTTTCCCTGGTGGCTCAGTGGTAAAGAATCTGCCTGGCAATGAAGGAGACCTGGGTCCACGGGTTTGATTCCTGGGTGAGGCAGATCTCCTGGAGGAGGGCATGGAAACCCACTTCAGTATTTTTGCCTGGAGAAACCCATGGACAGAGATGTCTGGTGGTTAGAATCCATGGGGTCACAAAGAGTTGGACACAACTTAGTAGCTAAATCACCACCACCACACTAGGCTCCTAAACTGGGTGGGGCTGGAGGTTGCGGGGTGATGTGGTGCCCTCAAGGGGTCAGCATTCTCTTGTCCTAGGGGCTGTAGAGAAAAGTCTGGGAAGTGAGTGGTTCAGCTTCCTGAGCATGTGCAGTGGCTGTGGGGGCTGCGCATAGGAGCTGACCCTCCCCTACCGGCCCCTCTTCTCTCACAGGGACTTCAGCATCTGGGGAGCTCCAGGTTGAGTGCTTTTTTTTAGGCAAGTTTTCTTGTTACGTTATCTACTGACATGTGTGTATGCATGCTCAGTCACTTAGTTGTGTCCGACTCTTTGCCACCCCATGACTGTAGCCCACCAGGCTCCTCTATCCGGAGGATTTTCCAGGCAAGAATACTGGAGTGGGTTGCCATTTCCTTCTCCAGGGGATCTTCCCCACCCAGGGACTGAACCTGTGTCTCCTGCACTGCAGGTGGATTCTTTACCACTGAGTCACTGAAGAAACCCCGTCTACTATACACAGATGATGAATTTTCAAGGAATTAGACTAAAATGCACTTAACACTAAAGCTATTTTAAACTTAATTTCAATTAAGTTCCTTATGAATATCAATTATCACTGTACGGTAGAATCGCCTGTTAATAATGATTTCCAGCTGATAGAATGCCAAATTGAGTGGCTTTATCATACACAGTGCGGGGCCACTCGGAAAGGCTCATTATGCCATGTGTTGTTTCTGCAAGAACTTTAGACAAGTCCAGCTGAGGACTGGCCACAGAGTTTGCTGGTGCAAACCTTCGCCTTCCCTAGGACTCAGCTTCTTCACCTGTGAGTAAGTGTAATAATGACAGCTCCACGGAACAAAGATTGCTGTAAGTGTGCATACCGAGTGAAGCAAATCAGAAAAAGAAAAACATCAGCTATTAAAAAAAATACATTTGAATCAGTTCTAATGAGGTGGATGACGCTGGAGCCGATTATACACAGTGAAGTAAGCCAGAAAGAAAAACACCAATACAGTATACTTACACATATATATGGAATTTAGAATGATGGTAATGATAAACCTGTACGCAAGACAGCAAAAAAGACACAGATGTATAGAACGGCCTTTTGGACTCTGTGGGAGAGGGAGAGGGTGGGATGGATTGGCAGAGTGGCAGTGTAACATGTGTGATATCATAAGTGAAACAAATCGCCAGTCCAGGTTTGATGCAGGATGCAGGATGCTTGGGACTGATGCAAGTGTGGGGCGGTGGGGGTCGGGATTGGGAGTTCATGTACACTCATGGCTGTTTCATGTCGATGTTAGCAAAATGAATACAGTATTGTAAAGCAAAACAAACTAAAAAATAAAAATAAATTAATAAATAAATTAATTTAATAAAAATTAATTAAAAAAAGGAAAACAAGTATCGCATATTATCAAATATCCATATATTAACACATATATATGGAATCTAGAAAAATGATGTAGATGAACCTATTTGCAAGGCAGGAACAGAAGCACAGATGGAGAGAACGGACTTGCGGACACTGTAGGGGGCTAGCCTGGTGCTCTGTAATGACCTAGAGGGGTGGGATGGTGGTGAGATGGGAGGGAGGCTCAGTAGAGAGGGAAAATATGTATAAATACAGCTGATTCATGATGTTGTATAGAAGGAACTAACACAATATTAAAAAACAATTATACTCCAAGGAAAAAAGATCCTGTAGTAACATTTGCTGTTTGCATAGCATACACAGTGAGCCATTCTGATGGCTTATTATTTCCCCCCACAACAATATATTATATAATATAAGAATGATTTTATTATCATTCCCATTTTGTAGATACCACTCCACTTTACAGATGAGAAGACTGAGGCTTCAGGAAGGGCCTTGTGGGAATGACTTGCTTTAAGACCCAGCAGGTGGAAGTCAAGCACTTCCTGATGCTCCGGTGGTCTTGGGGAGGGAGGCTCCATGTCCTTGGCTCTCCGTGAGGTTTCTCCAGCAGGAAGCAAGTTGGCTCCTGGGGGCCCCACCCTCCAGGCCTACTGGGACTCAAACCTGTCCTGTGTTAAGTCAACATTGAGTGAGTGAGGCCAGTGTGGACCAATGTCTGTAGCACTTGAGCCTCCAACTGCTAGTTTGCTGCTCTTGGGTCCTGGCCCCTCCTGGGTGACTGACCTCTCAGCTCCACACCCCTGGAATGCCCCTCAGGCCAATTCCCAGCAAGGACCAAGGGGTGAGAGAGCACTCTGGCTGGCCTAGGTACTGGATTGTAAACTAATGAACTCACCTGGAGTTCTAATGGCCAAAGTCCTGAGTTGTAAATAGAGTCCTTTTATTTCAATGTATCCTGTTTCTGATTTCCAAGACTTGTATCTTTCTCTCTTTGTTTGGCCTTGTCTCTTGGCATGAGGGATCTTAATTCCCTGACAAGCCAGGGATCAAACCCTTGACTCCCTGCAGTGGAAGCACAGTGTCTTAACCACTGGACCACCAGGGAAGTCCCAAGCCTTGTATTTTTTTGTTTGTTTGTTTTTTTGCTTTTTAAAGACAAACATCTTGTGATTTTGTAGAGCATTCTATCTTTGTGTTTCTCATTTGTTATTTCTCCTCAGGATTTCTTCCAGGGTAGAGCCTCTCCCTCTCCCCCCTACCCTCCAGGAACTGAGACTAGAAGGAAGTTGTGGTTCCGAGTGGGCAGAGGCTGAGAAAAGCATCAAGGTGGTTGGGAAGGGTCTGAGCTGCCTGAACAGCTACATTTGCTGGGGGTTTGGGAGTTCGAGCAGCATCCAAGATGGAGGGATATATGGAGGGAGGAGTAGGGAGGTTTGGAGCATGGGCACCCCCCGACCCCGAAAAGGTTGTGATTGTTTTGATGAACTCCAACTTGTGCTTTTCTAGTTTATTATTTCCTTTCTTTTCCAGTCACTAATTCTGCCACATCTTTTGAGTTTTCACCAGAATTCACCAGTGAGCCCATCTCAGCTGGGTCTTTTCTGTTTTTTGAAAGGTCATTACTTACTTATTTCCTTCAGTTCAGTTCAGTTCAGTCGCTCAGTCGTGTCCGACTCTTTGCGACCCCATGAATCGCAGCACGCCAGGCCTCCCTGTCCATCACCAACTCCCGGAGTTCACTCAGACTCACGTCCATCGAGTCCGTGATGCCATCCAGCCATCTCATCCTCAGTCGTCCCCTTCTCCTCCTGCCCCCAATCCCTCCCAGCATCAGAGTCTTTTCCAATGAGTCAACTCTTCGCATGAGGTGGCCAAAGTACTGGAGCTTCAGTTTTAGCATCATTCCTTCCAAAGAAATCCCAGGGTTGATCCTGTCTACCAGGCCTCCCTGTCCATCACCAACTCCCGGAGTTCACTCAGACTCACGTCCATTGAGTCTGTGATGCCATCCAGCCATCTCATCCTCGGTCGTCCCCTTCTCCTCCTGCCCCCAATCCCTCCCAGCATCACGGTCTTTTCCAATGAGTCAACTCTTCTCATGAGGTGGCCAAAGTACTGGAGCTTCAGCTTCAACATCATTCCTTCCAAAGAAATCCCAGGGCTGATCTCCTTCAGAATGGACTGGTTGGATCTCCTTGCAGTCCAAGGGACTCTCAAGAGTCTTCTCCAACACCACAGGTCAAAAGCATCAATTCTTCCGTGCTCAGCCTTCTTCACAGGCCAACTCTGACATCCATACATGACCACAGGAAAAACCATAGCCTTGACTAGACGGACCTTAGTCGGCAAAGTCATGTCTCTGCTTTTGGCTTGCGGCTACATCACCATAATCTCTGCCTTTCTCTTTACATTGACTTCTCCTGTATGTCTTCTTCCACGTTCTCCTCCTCTTATAAGGTCACTTGCCAATGGATTTAAGGCCCATCATAATCCGGGATGATCTCATCTCAAGATTCTTAGTTACATCTACAAAACCTTTACCAAATAAAGTCACATTTACCAGGTGGACATATCTTTGGGAAAACACCAACCTACTACTACAGTCATCATGACTTTTTCCATTTCTGTGCTTTCTCCTTCTGAATTTAATGCACAAACCTTTCTGTATTCATTATCTCTTGATCTAAGTAGATGTCTCTAGCATAGAATAACTCTTCATAATTAATTGACTAGAAGTCTGGGAACCAGACTTTGATTTTGGATTTTGTAACCACTACCTGACAATGTAATCTTGGATGAATTTAATCACTTTGAATCATATTTTTCATATTGGTTGCCAATATAGAAATCAGGCCTCGCTTAAAGAAAATAAAAGTTCATTGTGAGTTATGACAACATCTCATGAAGCTCATGGATAAGAATATATTCAGACTTTAGGAAGACCATAGGCCAAGGAAATTAAGTTTTAACATTTTTTTCTCATTTTTTGGTCTCTATTTTTCTCTGCAATCTATGTAATTCTTATCTACCTTGTCACTTTTTCTGACAAAAGCTCTCTAATGTTACAGTTCCACCTACTTGGACAGCTTCTTCTCATCTTTCCTTACCACTTCTTGTCTCTTTTTGCTTGTCCCCACTTCTCTTAAAATTTCTCTCCCTATCTCTATTTCTGTCCCAGTTTCAGATTACTAATTGAGGGAATGAGAATGATTCAGTTGGGTTCTTTCCTGATTCAATCAGTTTTGACCAGAGATAGGGTCATATTATACAAAGATGAGTTTTGAAGAGGAAGACATAGAGATTTGGGATTAGGGTAGTTACCCTGAGGAAAGTGGAGTTTGGCAAATTCACAAAAATGTGTACCACATTTTCCTTCAATAAAATGGAGCTAATAGTTCCTACTTTGCTAACTTCAGAAGACTTTTTTAGGATCAGTGTATGTATCATGCACAATAAAACATTGCAACCTGCATATTATACACAGGAAGAAATTGTTTTAAAGTTTATGGTGCTATATTTGGGTTCTGGACAAGTAGCAGACTTGATTTTTTTTTTTTTTAAACTAGAGAAAGTGAATGAATCATCCAGTGGTGAAGTGGGTAAAGATTTTCTAAGAGTTCATCACCATGGCTACTAAAGTTTTCATTGTTTCCACAATGGCAGGAAATCACAATTTCAGAAATAGGGATAAAGTTGTTGTGAGAGAGGAAGAAGCTGGAGCTGCAAGTTTTAAGTGGGTGATGTTTGTAAGTGGAGGCCACTCTTCAGAGAAATTCAGACAACAATGGCAAGAGAACTAACTGAATTTAAATTCTGAACTACTTAGACAGAAAATGCTGGACTTCATATAATATTGCTTTTTCATTTGTTTATCATATGGATATTTATTTTCTGAAAGGTTATGAAAAGCAGGGTAAATCCTTGACAGCAGGCATAAATATCAGTCACAAAATAAATGAAGTTATTACATTTCTTGGGGATCATGATTTGGTTGATGTTAGATAAGAGTGGGTTTATCTTACAACAGATGGATCAAAGAAGTTAGATGTGTTTTGTCCAGAAGATTGTGAGTTGGGATTAATTACTGCTTCTTTCTATCTTGTTTCCAACAGGGCTGGATCAGCAATACATCTACTTCCCCTGGCTTTGTAGCATCTGTGCCCCAGGAAAGGCCAATAGTACTGGACAAAGAGGAAAACACAGAGTGAGCTCCTTGCATCATTTTTCTCTGGGCCTTACATAGACAGGTTCTTACTCTTAAAATCATCTTTCTGTCCCTCATGTACTATTCCATTAAAAAAAAATAATAACATCCAGGAAAATTCCTAGAGCAGACCTGGTAGAAAAAAAAACCCAAAACATCATTCTGAGGCTTTAAGTTAGGCTTTAAGTTAGTTTGGCTGAAGGACATTGCAGGCAGCATATGTGAACCAGCCCAGGTCATCAAAATAAGACACTTGTATGCATTTCCCTAGAGTGTCATCTGTGCAAAATATGCTTTATTAAGAAGCTATAAGAATGTGCCCTCTTAAGAATTCTTAATATATCCTATTAAGAATCTATAGCAGGAGACAGCTGGTCAAAGATTTGGGGTCCTGGCTATCTTTCTATTATCACTGCTAAAACTAAGCACATAAGCAGGTGCTCACTAAGTGATGAATTAACAAGGAGTTTACTGAACATGTCCTTTGCAATGTGGTGCTGAGATTCATCTGTCTTATTTTATGAAACATCAGCAGTTTCTGATTCTCTCTCTGTGAAAATGGCAGTGTTCCCTGGAGGAAGAAATGCATAATTTTTTTCCTGGCAGTTGAGAACACCACTACATTGCTTGTCTTCAGTTACAAATGAAGAGATTAGTGTTGGTCATCAGAGCAGACTCTTCTTCCCCAGAGAGAGGGTCACAGGCAAAGAAAAGAAAAATAAAGATGCAAGAAGATATTTGGTTTAAGAGATGATACTTGAAAGAATACATGTCAAAATATCTCAATAGTCTTGGTGATGAGAATATCAAATCGTTAGCTAAAAATGAGATGAACAGGACTAAAGTTGATTGGGAAAATTCAGTGTGGTGTATGTGGGAAAAGACAAAAGCACACTCACTCTTTCTTCAAATATTTATTTGTATGTCTTATATATTTGCACTTTATTTGGGTCTCTACTCACATGTATCCTCTCAGATAAGCTTTACAAACCTGCCCACTAATAATGCATGTGTGCTCAGTTGTGTCTGACTCTTTGCAACCCCCTGGACTATAGCCCACCAGGCTCTGCTGTCCTTGGAATTTTCTAGGCAAGAATACTGGAGTGGGAAGCCATTTCCTACTCCAGGGGGTCTTCCTAATCCTGGGATCGAACCCATGTCTCCTGCATTGTTAGGCGGATTCTTTACCACTGCACCACCTGGGAAGCCCTACCTGTTATTAATAGTATTTATATTACTCACAAGTCCCCCTGTTTTATATTATTTCATTAGAAATCATATTTTAACATTATATTTTTATATTTATATACTTATTTATAGTCTTTCTCTCTACCAAAGGAGAAGATCCTTTGCTTTGGTTGGATCTGCTGGTAAGCGAAATCTGAATTGGAAGGAAGAGGACAAAAGATTATTGTAAAGGAGGGCCAGGAGGAGCTACTCCACTTTCAAGGTCAAGAGGGGCAGTGGTGAGGAGATAACCCTCATCCAAGGTAAGGAGCAATGGCTGTGCTTTGCTGGAACAGCCATGAAGAGATACCCCATGTCCAAGGTAAGAGAAACTCAAGTAAGACAGTAGGTATTGCAAGAAGGCATTAGAGGGCAGACATACTGAAACCATACTCACAGAAAATTAGTCAATCTAATCACACTAGGACCACAGCCTTGTCTAATTCAAGGAAACTAAGCCATGCCCACGGGGCAACCCAAGACGGGCGGGTCATGGTGAAGAGGTCTGACAGAATGTGGTCCACTGGAGAAGGGAAATGGCAAACCACTTCAGTATTCTTGCCTTGAGAACCTCATGAACAGGATGAAAAGGCAAATGATAGGATACTGAAAGAGGAACTCCCCAGGTCAATAGGTGCCCTATATGCCACTGGAGATCAGTGGAGAAATAACTCCAGAAAGAATGAAGGGATGGAGCCAAAACAAAAACAATACCCACTTGTGGATGTGACTGGTGATAGAAGCAAGGTCTGATGCTGTAAAGAGCAATATTGCATAGGAACCTGGAATGTTAGGTCCATGAATCAGGGCAAATTGGAAGTGTCCAAACAGGAGATGGCAAGGGTGAACGTCGACATTCTAGGCATCAGTGAACTAAAATGGACTGGAATGGGTGAATTTAAATTAGATGACCATTATATTTAGTACTGTGGGCAGGAACTTCTTAGAAGAAATGGAGTAGCCATCATGGTCAACAAAAGAGTCTGAAATGCGGTACCTGGATGCAATCTCAAAAATGACAGCATGATCTCTGTTCATTTCCAAGGCAAAACATTCAATATCACAGTAATCCAAGTCTATGCCCCAACCAGTAATGCTGAAGAAGCTGAAGTTGAATGGTTCTATGAAGACCTACAAGACCTTTTAGAACTAACACCCAAAGAAGATGTCCTTTTCATTATAGGGGACTGGAATGCAAAAGTAGGAAGTCAAGAAACACCTGGAGTAACAGGCAAATTTGGCCTTGGAGTATGGAATAAAGCAGGGCAAAGGCTAATAGAGTTTTGCCAAGAGAACGCACTGGTCATAGCAAACACCCACTTCCAACAACACAAGAGAAGACTCTACACATGGACATCACCAGATGGTCAATGCTGAAATCAGATTGATTGTATTCTTTGCAGCCAAAGATGGAGAAGCTCTATACAGTCAACAAAACAAGACCAGGAGCTGACTGTGGCTCAGATCATGAGCACCTTATTGCCAAAGTCAGACTTAAAGTGAAGAAAGTAGGGAAAATCACTAGACCATTCAGGTATGACCTAAATCAAATCCCTTATGATTATACAGTGGAAGTGAGAAATAGATTTAAGGGCCTAGATCTGACAGACAGAGTGCTGATGAACTATGGAATGAGGTTCATGACATTGTACAGGAGACAGGGATCAAGACCATCCCCATGGAAAAAGAATACAAAAAAGCAAAATGGCTGTCTGGTGAGGCCTTACAAATAGCTGTGAAAAGAAGACAAGTGAAAAACCGAGGAGAAAAGGAAAGATATAAACATCTGAATGCAGAGTTCCAAAGAACAGCAAGAAGAGTTAAGAAAGCCTTCCTCAGTGATCAATGCAAAGAAATAGAGGAAAACAACAGAATGGGAAAGACAAGAGATCTCTTCAAGAAAATTAGAGATACCAAGGGAATATTTCATGCAAAGATGGTCTTGATAAAAGACAGAAATGGTGTGGACCTAACAGAAGCAGAAGATATTAAGAGGTGGCAAGAATACATGGAAGAACTGTACAAAAAAGATCTTCATGACCCAGATAATCACAATGGTGTAATCACTCAACTAGAGCCAGACATCCTGGAATGTGAAGTCAAGTGGGCTTTACAAAGAAAGCATCACTATGAACAAAGCTCGTGGAGGTGATGGAATTCCAGTTGAGCTATTTTCAAATCCTGAAAGATGATGCTGTGAAAGTGCTGCACTCAATATGTCAGCAAATTTGGAAAAGTCAGCAGTGGCCACAGGACTGGAAAAGGTCAGTTTTCATTCCAATCCCTAAGAAAGGCAAGGCCAAAGAATGCTCAAACTACCGCACAGTTGCACTCATCTCACATGCTAGTAAAGTGATGCTCAAAATTCTCCAAGCCAGACTTCAGCAATACGTGAACTGTGAACTTCCTGATGTTCAAGCTGGTTTTGGAAAAGGCAGAGGAACCAGAGATCAAATTGCCAACATCTGCTGGATCATGGAAAAAGCAAGAGAGTTCCAGAAAAACATCTGTTTCTGCTTTATTGACTATGCCAAAGCCTTTGACTGTGTGGATCACAATAAACTGTGGAAAATTCTGAAAGAGATGGGAATACCAGACCACCGAACCTGCCTCTTGAGAAACTTGTATGCAGGTCAGGAGCAACAGTTAGAACTGGACATGGAACAACAGACTGGTTCCGAATAGGAAAAGGAGTACGTCAAGGCTGTATATTGTCACCCTGCTTATTTAACTTCTATGCAGAGTACATCATGAGAAACGCTGGACTGGAAGAAACACATCTGGAATCCAGATTGCCGGGAGAAATATCAATAACCTCAGATATGCAGATGACACCACCCTTATGGCATAAAGTGAAGAGGAAGTCAAAAGCCTCTTGATGAAAGTAAAAGAGGAGAGTGAAAAAGTTGGCTTAAAGCTCAACATTCAGAAAATGAAGATCATGGCATATGGTCCCATCACTTCATGGGATATAGATGGAGAAACTGTGGAAACAGTGTCAGATTTTGTCTTTTTGGGCCCCAAAATCACTGCAGATGGTGACTGCAACCATGAAATTTAAAGACGCTTATTCCTTGGAAGAAACCTCTAGGTTGGTTATGACCAACCTAGATAGCATATTCAAAAGCAGAGACATTACTTTACCAAGAAAGGTCCGTTTAGTCAAGGCTATGGTTTTTTTCAGTGGTCATGTAAGCATGTGAGAGGTGGACTGTGAAGAAAGCTGAGCCCCGAAGAATTGATACTTTTGAACTGTGGTGTTGCAGAAGACTCTTGCGAGTCCCTTGGACTTCAAGGAGATCCAACCAGTCCATTCTGAAGGAGATCAGCCCTGGGTGTTCTTTGGAAGGAATGATGCTAAAGCTGAAACTCCAGTACTTTGGCCACCTCATGTGAAGAGTTGACTCATTGGAAAAGACTCTGATGCTGGGAGGGATTGAGGGCAGGAGGAGAAGGGGATGACCGAGGATGAGATGGCTGGATGGCATCACGGACTCGATGGATGTCAGTTTGAGTGGACTCTGAGAGAAGGTGATCGACAGGGAGGCCTGGCATGCTGCGATTCATAGGGTCTCAAAGAGTTGGAGACGACTGAGGGACTGAACTGAACTGATGAAAGGAAAAGGGAAGAAGCAAGGTTAGGGAGGGTGAGTCATCAGATATGGTATACATCTGACAGTCTCTGCTAGCCAGGTCAGGAACACTGGCAAAATTGCTGCCTATGACAAACATCCCACACTGGTGGAAATGATTGGGCCACTTTACCTCAGTCTTGGCTGGAGGGATTCCCACAAATGTTGTCACCTTGACTCAGAAGTCCAGGCAGATCTGAAGGAGTTTGAGAATCTCAGCTATCCATACTCCTCACATACAGGGGATGAATCCTTTCTTGAAAGGGGAATCTAAAGAGTCTTTTAGATCCATGTCTGCCATAGTCCATACCTTACATTGCACAGATCCATATCCTAAGAGGATTCAAGAGGTAGCTTATCAACTGTTCCATTCAGTCTCTTTTCTTGAAGGAGAACCTAGAAGATGGAGGAGAGTAAAGAAAATTACAACCTTCATCATTGCAGTTGGTCTGGGAGCCACAACTGATACTAATCATTTCCTTCCTTAATTCCAATTCTAAGTATCCTTCATCCTCAGCTATCACCACTAAAGGTTTTGGTGGATCACTTCTGGTGTCACCAGACCTCCATACCTGAGATTTCTGACTTCCTGGTAATCATATCCTTCACAGGCAGAGGTTGCTGACCCATCCATTTACAATTACCACTGGACAGTTCAGTTCAGTTCAGTTCAGTCACTCAGTCGTGTCCTACTCTTTGTGACCCCATGAATCGCAGCACGCCAGGCCTCCCTGTCCATCACCAACTCCCGGAGTTCACTCAGACTCATGTCCATCGAGTCCGTGATGCCATCCAGCCATCTCATCCTCGGTTGTCCCCTTCTCCTCCTGCCCCCAATCCCTCCCAACATCAGGCTCTTTTCCAATGAGTCAACTCTTCGCATGAGGTGGCCAAAGTACTGGAGTTTCTGGACAAGGGAGTACAAAGAAGTGTCCAAGTGTATCATCAAGTTCCACATAAATTTCACCCTGTCTCCATTGTGCAAAAAGATTCCTACCTCTTCATGCTGATCAGCACTGATTAACCTGATCAGGATAATGTCTCCTTTTCTACCTGCTAGTCTTTGGAAGGAAAAAGTCCAGGTGGCAGTCATAGGCTGTTATTTAGCATCCATAGCTATTATTTATTTGCACCCACATATTGATCCAACACATTCATAAACCAAGCAGGAGCTCCCCTCACCTCTTTGTAGCTGGCTATACAAAACCCCCAGCCCAATAACCATCACAGTGAGTTGAGAGAGGACATTACTGTTGCAACCAGGGTGGCTGACACTGGGATCTAGATTACATGTTTTTTGGAGCTTGCTTGTGCCTTCGGGTCCTACTTGTACCAAATCTCACATGTACTCTTGGATCTTATAATGGATTGTTACTGACTTTCTGACTTTGCGGGTCACATAGGATCCAGCTCCTAAAGGACATTTCTAGATGTGTGGTCACTTGGTGTCCTATTAGCAAACATTCTGTGTCTTCAGGGCCCAAGTAGGTTTTACAAATGTGTGTATGTAATGCTCTACTTTGGATGGTATGACCTTTCTCCAAAACCTCAGAGACCTGTGCTGTGATCATTTTCCTGGAGTTTGTCATAAATTCTCCACTGCAATTTTTCCTATCATTGACACTTCCAACACAATAAGTTGTGCCACCTCATACAGCCCAAGTGATAGCTGATTGCACCTCAACCTGGGTCTGCAACAGAGCCTTTTCATATTGTAGGTCAGGCTCCAAGTTGGAGGCTTCTCATGTAATATAAGGGGCAGAACATTATAGCCACATAGGTACCATATTGTCTCCAGAATTCAAAGGGGCATAGCAGGCATTGGTGCTTACCAATGCTTACCATAGCAGGCACTGGTGCTTACAAAATGTGGTAAAGTATAGCCATTTGCTGTTGGCTTGGAGGGGATGTCATGCCATAACTCTGATCAATGGACCTCTAAAATTGAAATGGCAAATTTCTCAACGTTCAGGGTTTATTTCTCTCTCTCCATAGTACTGAGGGCTTCCCAGGTGGCACAATGGTAAAGAATCTGCCTGCCGGTGTAGGGAGTGCAGGAGACCCAGGAGACACTGTTGGATCCCTGGGTCGGGAAGATCCCCTGGAGTAGGAAATGGCAATCCACTCTAGTATCCTTGCCTGAAAAATTCCATGGACAATGGAGCCTGGTGGACTACAGTCCATAGGGTGGCAAAGAGTTGGATACGACTGAGCACACACACACACATCTGTAGTATGCATGTCTTACCAAACCCTTCAGTGTGTAATCCATCTTGAACTCACCCCACCTAATTCACATATCATTGATGTGATGGGTGAGTGTGGTGCTCTGTGGAAATGGCTCATGGAACCACTGGGAGAGAGTAACAGAATCTAGCCAAGAGCACTGAGGAATAACTTCTGCATTTACACTGCAGAACTGAGTCATCCAGGAAACTCCTGGGTTTTTTTTGCTTCTGTTTTCAGAGTTAGGATGCAGATTCTTTTAGAACTTACCCAATTTGTGGCTATCATTGGGAAATCACAATGTTCAAAAGTCTACTTAATTAGAAAGACACTGCCACTGTTGCCACTGCCTCCCCATGCTGTATTTGCTCTAATCTGTCCCAGCAACCCCTAGAACTCTGCTAGGATGGATCCTTAGGACTCTGCTTCTCAATATTCACAAGCAGAGACTGGACAATGGCATGTCTATTTAATTCTGTTGCTGAACACTCAGTTCCTGTGCCCCCCACCAAATGAAGTCTCTGCCTCAATTCCAGCCTTCAGGTCTCACATATGTGTATCTGATTGACTCTAAATCACATTGAGAACCCTAGTTTCCAGAGAGTCTGGGGAATACAGCATTTAGCATTTCACTCTCTGCCCTTCAGAAAGGCAAATGAGAAGGGTGAAATAGATATTGGACACAGGTCTACTGTTTCAATCTCAATAATCATCCTTCATCAAGTGTTGCTTTGAGAGGATTAAATGTGGTAATATATAGAAGTGCTTATTTCAATAGCCACATGTAGTAATATGCAATAATTACTGGGTTCACTTGCTTAAACCACTTATTCATAATTTAAGAATAAATTTTCCATGTCTAAATGCTAACAATTAATATTGCCAACATGAATTCACTGTCCATTTGTCCATGGATATAGCTGGAAATGACCTCTATTTGTCCGAGATTATAATTGTGTATAGGATTCACACCTTCAATTAACTGCTGTTCAGAATGGTAGCCACAAGCCACATGTAGCCATTGATCACATGAAATGTGGTCAGTCTCAATTGAGCTGTGCTGCAAATATAAAATATGCATTGGATTTCAAAGTCTTTGTGTAAAAAATGTAAAAATACCTCATTAATAATTTTATGCTGATTATTGCATGGTAAAATAGTAATATTTTAGAAATATTAAGTTAAATAAATATATTATTTAAATTTACATCTTTAGTTTTACATGTTTTAAAGTTTGGCTGCTAAAAAAATTAAAATTACATATGTGGCCTGCATAATATTTCTTATGGACAGCACTGTCATAGATAAAGTAAGGGTAAAATTCTCTGAGGGATAAGCTGGAAAGGCATCTGGTAGTATGGGAAGGGTGGATAGTCTGATGGGAAGGTTACGGAACTCTTCCCTGAACTCCACCTTCTAATCTTCTGTCTTCATTTGGGGGAGGGTATTCCTATCATGATTTTGAGTTCTCTGTTTCTCTGCTCTTAATTTTCCATATACTAGTACAGATGAGTCAGTTTTTAAAAACTTCATTAAAAAATATTATGAGACACCATAAAGAAACATGATTATATCTGGCTTAGAAATTAGCTCTCCCTCCCCATCCTTACTGTTCGCCAAGTTAGGATTCCCAGGAACAATTTTTTCTCCTTGTACTAACTTGAACACAGAGCTCAGTCCTTCTCTAGGTCTACAAAATAACCCATAAAATCACAAGTGAGTAATAAAGATGGCATTCTTAATGATCCCTTATGGGAAACAGAGGATGGGTTTTACATTGTACACTCAAAGCAAACAGCCTAACACCCCCTCCAAATTAGACACTTCTGATCTTTTCCTAATTCTCTTCTCTGCCACTCAACCAATAGAGGTTCTCTCTCCCGTCTAAGCCTTCACCCACTCCTCATATTGTCTTTCTGCCTTACTGGCCCCTTTCTTCCTCTTTAGAATCCTCTCTTGTTAAAATTCCTCATCCTTTTATTAGGCGGAACAATTTAATTGCTGTATTGTGTTACTTGAGCATTTCCTTAGGGTCTCATGCTCCAAAGAAAGTAATTTCTTTTGAATAAATACAAAGTCTCCCTAAGAGGAATTTTGGGAAATATGATTTTCTTCATTTCATTACACAGAATAAATTGGATAAGTTTGGAAAGTAGAGGTTTTCAATGCTAAAAAATTTGGTAAATGTAATAAGGAGCTTTACCAAGTCTCAAGTCTCCTTATCATAGGAGACCCACTGTCTAACCACATTTAGACTAAAAAAAAAAAAACTACTTACAACTTGTACCTTCATTTCTAAACCTTGGTATCAATAAGACAGGTTCTATTTGTTTTACATTATTAGGAGCAGCCCATCAGTTCAAGGGCAAAGGTCAACTCAAGTCCATCTCCCCTCCAGTCCTTAATATCTTCCTTTGACAACAGATGTTTTGATTTAAGGTCAACAATAGGTCATAGTTCTTTTGTGGAACTGTGCTAATTAGCCCCCTGAATTCTGATTTGTGACCTAATCTATGTTGGTTCATATTATCACTTCTTCTCAGCTCTTCCAGTTTTCTGAAATTTATGCTAGTATGTTTTGCCTCTTCTCTAAGATGAGCAATGCCAAAGAATGCTCAAACTACTGTACAACTGCACTCATCTCACACGCTAGTAAAGTAAGGTCAAAATTCTGCAAGCCAGGCTTCAGCAATACGTGAACCATGAACTTCCAGATGTTCAAGTTGGTTTTAGAAAAGGCAGAGGAACCAGAGATCAAATTGCCAACATCTGCTGGATCATGTAAAAAGCAAGAGTCCTAGAAAAACATCTCTTTCTGCTTTATTGACTATGCCAAAGCCTTTGATTGTGTGGATCACAATAAACTGTGAAAAATTCTGAGACAGATGGGAATACCAGACCACCTGACCTGCCCTTGAGAAACTTATATGCAGGTCAGGAAGCAACAGTTAGAACTGGACATGGAACAACAGACTGGTTCCAAATAGGAAAAGGAATACATCAAGGTTGTATATTGTCACCTTGCTTATTTAACTTCTATGCAGAGTACATCATGAGAAACGCTGGACTGGAAGAAGCACAAACTGGAATCAAGACTGCTGGGAGAAATATCAATAACCTCAGATATGCAGATGACACCACCCTTATGGCAGAAAGTGAAGAGGAACTCAAAAGCCTCTTGATGAAAGTGAAAATGGAGAGTGAAAAAGTTGGCTTAAAGCTCAACATTCAGAAAACTAAGATTATGATATCTGATCCCATTACTTCATGGCAAATAGATGGAGAAACAGTGGAAACAGTGTCAGACTTTATCTTTTTGGGCTCCAAAATCATTGGAGATGCTGACTGCAGCCATGAAATTAAAAGGCGCTTACTCCTTGGAAGGAAAGTTATGACCAACCTAGACAGCATATTAAAAAGCAAAGACATTACTTTGTCAACAAATGCCTGTCTAGTCAGTGCTATGGTTTTTCCAATGGTCATGTATGGATGTGAAAGTTGGACTGTGAAGAAAGCTGAGCACCGAAGAATTGATGCTTTTGAACTGTGGTGTTGAGGAAGATTCTTGAGAGTCTCTTGGACTGCAAGGAGATCCAACCAGTCCATTCTAAAGGAGATCAGTCCTGGGTGTTCTTTGGAAGGAATGATGCTGAAGCCAAAACTCTAGTACTTTGGCCACCTCATGCAAAGGGTTGACTCATTGGTAAAGACTCTGATGCTGGGCGGGATTGAGGGCAGGAGGAAAAGGGGATGACAGAGGATGAGATGGCTGGATGGCATCACCGACTCGATGGACGTGAGTCTGAGTGAACTCCGGGAGTTGGTGATGGACAAGGAGGCCTGGTGTGCTGAGGTCCATGGTGCTGAGGTCCATGGGGTCGCAAAGAGTCGGACACGACTGAGTGACTGAATTGAACTGAACATATTATAAAAATCTAATGAAAATAGCTTCCACTTGTTAGCAAGGTACAGTTCTAAGTTCTTTATATGCAACTAGCACATTATAATCTCATAACTGCAGAAAAGGTGGGCATTATTACTTCCATAGTCTAACCAGGCATTACTATTCCATAGTCTAACCAGGCATTACTATTACTTCCATAGTATAACCAGGGCTCTGAAAGATTAAGGAATTTTCCACGAAGCACAAAGCACTATAACTCCCACCAAAATGACCTCAATGTCCATAATCCACACACTTTTGTTCTGCCCTCAAGTCTCTGGTGGTCATCTTAGAAACGTAGGTTCTTGTCACTGAAAGGACTTAGAGATTATCAGATCCTAGACCTTCACTTTACAGACTTGTTAAGTGATTCAGATGTTCCAATTTGTTGGAGTCATTCTGACTCCAAACAATAATTGTTTGGTAGTATGTTACACATTCAGTGATATCCTGGAAGTAAAGTTAGTACTGGTAACTTGGCTTACCAAAGGTTGGAAATAATTTATTTCTTAATGACCATTTAAGTGAAGGCAGTGAACTTTCTAGGACAAGGGCCCACTCACGAAGGGCAATCCATGAGCTGACTTGCCATCAGCTCTTTATTTACCTGACTAGTGTTATTACGATCAACTTTCAGTAGCTAATGAAGGTCTTTAGGACACAGTATCAAAAATAAAAGGAAGAATGTCAGGAGCATGGGTGGCTGTCTTGCTTGTGGACTTTGAACTGAGTACATCAGGATTAGTCAGCAGGAGGTCAGCCATTGCATTAATGGAAGAAGGGGAGTGCTGTAAGGAGAAAAACAAAGTTGCTGAGCACAAAAGACAAACTGCTTACTTTAAAGTGTTTTCTAGGACTCATCCAGAACAAACTTCTCTCCCCATGGAAACCTTCCAGATGCTTTTGTCTCGTGGTTACAGATAGATCTGTGATATGGCCCTGCCAATTAAGTTGCAGTGCACCCTACAAATGTGTACTCTGCATTTCATAGACTTTATGGTTTTCCTGAGGGTGTATGATGTCTATCTTTACTGAATCCAAAATAGATATGCAGCATTGAACAAAATTTCCTTAATTAATTATACATTGTTCTTTTTTTTTTGGCCAGAACATTCTTTTGTTGTTAGAAAATAGAGTGGAAAATACTGAGTTTTGGAATAATAAAACCCAAGCATTTCCATCATATATTCACTTATTAAAAATGTTTATCAAGAGATTCAGTTCAGTCACTCAGTCGTGTCCAACTCTTCACAACCAGATGAACTGCAGCACACCAGGCCTCCCTGTCCATCACCAACTCCTAGAGTCCACCCAAACCCATGTCCATTGAGTCAGTGATGCCATTCAACCATCTAATCCTTTGTCATCCCCTTCTCCTCCTGCCGTCAATCTTTCCCAGCATCAGGGTCTTTTCAAATGAGTCAGCTCTTCACATCAAGTGGCCAAAGTATTGGAGTTTTAACTCTAGCATTAGTCCTAAAAATGAACACTCAGGACTGATCTCCTTTAGGATGGACTATTTGGATCTCCTTGCTGTCCAAGGGAATCTCAAGAGTCTTCTCCAACACCACAGTTCAAAATCATCAATTCTTCAGCACTCAGCTTTTTTTTGTAGTCCAACTCTCACATCCATACATGACCAGTGGAAAAACCATAGCCTTGACTAGACGGAACTTTGTTGACAAAGTAATGTCTTTGCTTTTTAATATGCTGTCTAGGTTGGTCACTTAAGCACAGGTGGCTGCCGTGAGTGGTGCACTTAAGGTCAGGCGGCTGAGAGGAGCTACCCTGTGTCTGAGGCCAGAGGCGATGGCCGGGCGGAGCCACCCAATGTCCAAGGAGCTGTGGCTGAGTGTGCTCAGGAGGGCCTAGAAGAGCTATCCCACACTGAAGGTCAGGAAGGGTGGTGGTGTGGAGATACCCCTCATCCAAGGTAAGGAACAACAGCTGTGCTTTGCTGGAGCAGCCGTGAAGAGATAACCCAGGCCCAAAGTAAGAGAAACCCAAGTAAGATGGTAGGTATTGTAAGAGGGCATAGAGGGCAG